>VUQI01039645.1:0-26547 GCA_015106735.1 Paratilapia polleni | reverse complement strand
CAGGTTACCTTTGACTAATATTAAAATTTGTTTGATGATCTGAAACATTTAAGTGTGACAAATATGCAAAAAACTAAGAAATCAGGAAGGGAGCAAACACTTTTTCACGGCACCGTATGTGAAAGCAGAAACAGAGCGATGACTAATTCCTGTAATGGCTGCATGTGTCATTAATAACTGAATTTAAAGGAGCTCTGTGTAACTCCCACTGAACAATCTGTGTGATGAAGCCGATATAAAAACTGATTTCCCAAAGCTTCAGACACACTACAGTATTACTTTCATATTTCACCTGCAGTTCACAATAAGTTTAGTCAGTTTGACGACTTCAATCAGCAAAAAAATCTCTTCAAACGACAGAAACACTCAGCCTGATGCCTCAGCAGTGTTAAACTCTATGCAGCCTCTGCAGGAAACTCTGTTTTATTTCCTCTCACTGTTGCAGACAGAAGTAAACCACACTCTCTGATCTAAGCTCTCATACTCTGTGTACACCAAACACGTCCTGGACGTTGAAACTCGAATAAAGTTTAAAAGCTGTGCTCAACAGGTGAGTCAGCTGACTCTAATGAATGTGCAGGTGGAGATTGACATTTGCAGACTGCCTGTCCACCTCAATTAAAGTCTTTTCAGAAACAAACCCCTAACAGGACAACGCATCTACATGCACAGAGAGGAAGTGTTACCTTGACAGTGGGGTAGGTCTTCCTGTTCTTCTCGCTGGTGGCTCCCGGCAGACCGCCGTGAGATGGCCCTTCACAGCCGTACCTGAACCTGAAGCCACGCTGAAAAACACAGAGAGTGAAACATCAGGACACACCAGTATCACTACATCAGCTGATTATTAATTACTCTTGTTTATCCACGGTGAAACTCATAACATATTCAGGTGACTATTCATTAAACAGGTGGGCAAAACAGGATTGGACATCTAGCTCTCAGACTGATGATGCTTTCCTTTTTTTCTGTTTAGCCATCAGTGTTAATCCAACGCATTGTCATTAAATACATAAAAAGCGGAGGGCAGGAAGGGTGTGATATTCAGGGCAGAAAAATTTGATTAAAGCTGTGAATTCTTAAGAATAAAAGCTCAAACATTCAGAAGAAATAAATATTCTTGGGATTATAAAGTTATAAATTTGCTAGTTATCTGCCAGGCTTCACCAGGCAACACTGCAGTTCCTCTAATGTCCACTTGGGGCTCCAAAAGTGAGTCAGTCCCCATAGACTCCCATGTTAAAATGTCCCACTTTACATCAGGGCTAACACCCCAACCTTTCATCCAAAACAACATGGTGGTAACCAAAATGCTAAATGTGTGTGACGTGACAGTGGCTAAATCCCACTTTTACACACTGAGAAAGTCAAATGAAACAGAAAGCAAGCAGTACAGGTATGATAAATACAAACAGAGCCATCGAAAAAAGGTTTTCCTGTACAAAGTATAACAAGAGGGCATTAATGACCACACTCAGTCACCAAAATACCTTGGTTGCTTCAGTGTTCAGGCCTATCAGCTTCTTCTACTAGTGTAAATGTAAAACATTTACAGGACACATAAGGCCTTTAAATACATTAATATCCTTAAATTAAATTTCCAACTTTTTAATGACTCAGGGGGACCCTGTTAATTGTAGGAGAAACCCTGGTCTGTCTTTGCTCTACTGCACTGCACTGCACAACTTAAAAGACACAAATATGTTTTACTTTAAAAAGAAAGGAAGCGGAAAAGGAAATGACTGATCAGAACAGGGAACCTCTCAGCTTCAAGTTAAGTACTTTACAGGGTCAGACAACAACTTCAACATACAAAAGATCAGAAAAAGAAAACTCCGGTTACTGCAGGTATGATTTAAATAAACAGACAAACTTCCGGTTCTGAAGTCACTTCCCTTTTTCTTAGAGTCTAAATAAAACCATTTTAAAAATAAACTGATCCCAGCAGTCAGTCATCTCTTAATTCACTCTATGATAAGACAGGACAGGTGAGTCTTACCTGTTTGGGCTGCTCCACGATCTGCAGGAACGGTCCGTCCACTGAAACCACAGAGACTCAGATTCAGTATGAAGCAAAACAGAAAAATACTTTCGACAGTGTTCAAACACAGTCTTATAGAGCCGATTTGTCCTCTGTGTTGCTTTTAAAATGAATTGTTTTAGGTTTCAGACTGTTGGTTAGAAAAAGCAAGGCATCTTATATACCACCTGTAAATGTAAAACATTTATCTATCTATCTATCTATATATCTATATATATATATATATATATATATATATATATATAAAATTTAATTTTATTTTTTTAATTGCTTTTGCACAAACGAGTAACATATCACTTTCTTTGCCCACTGTGTGACCTTAGAGAATACCCACTAACTGTTGCTGTACATCATGTGTAGAACCCAGGATGCAGATGTCATGTTTATCACCCAAAGCTGATCTCCTGTTGCCACTATGTGGCATTATGACTCAATATTTTCGTGTAGATGTCTCCGGGCCTGAGCACTTATTAGCATGAGACATTTTATGTACATATGAGTTATAACAACCTCTTGTACCAAGCAGAACCAACTAAATTCTGTAAGAAACACTGGAATCATTAAAGAATCTGAGCTGAATTGATACTAACATGGCACTTGAAATCTTATCAATATCCATCCCCAATCATGAGGCATCCAGTTCTCGTGATGAAGCTGTTGCTGCATCTCTCAGGTGGGCAGAGCAGCTTCCCTCTGCTGTGCTGAGCTTGCATCCACACAGAGTTGTAACAGAGTCTCTAAAGGGTTAACCTTTAGAAACCTTTAGAGACAGATGTTCAGATTAACCCCGAACATCTGTAACACGCGACACAAACGCCGGCTCAGTGCTGAAGCCGCCTCTGGTTTGTGCGATGGCGAGATCGTCTGCAGCATCCTGCCTCCTGACTGCTGCAGCCACTTCCACCCTCATCATCTTCATCTCACCAACTCGGCAGCGATGAGGCTCAGACTCCTCTTCATCAGTTTAGCTGAAGCAGAATTCAAATCGGTGACACCCTAGCGCAACCTCGTTTTTATGCAGTCTATGTGCAACAGAATGCCAACATTAGCTTAAAATCATGTGGACACCCAACACCTCTCCACATGATCTCTTTTTTGCTGTCTTTGTAATGATACTGAGATATTGGATCATCTCTTGTTCCTCTTTTTTTCTCCTGCATTTTATTTTTCACTGAATTCTCAAACTTTTTGTGATTGTATTTTCTGCTGATGATGCATGACCTCTGACCTCCTGCTCTACACTCTCAGACGGAGGAAGTGAAGTTGCAGATGAATCATATGTATAACTCACATATAGACATACAACAGTTTGAGGTTTTCATGGCAAGGTGATGGCAAGATTATTATTATTATTATGTTATTATCAGTGATGATTGAAAATAGAAGGGTTTTGAACAAATACAACCTCTGAGGATTAAAAACTGAAATGTAATTTTCTGAAATGTACTATGGCAAATGTCGTCTTTTGGAAAATGTCTGTCCTGAAATGTCATTGGGAAGTACACATTTTGTTAAATGGGGTGGTGTGCGGTGACTTTTACAAAAAGGCAAGCAGAGAAAAAAGAAAAAAAAAAAATCTTCCTCCACATTTTAACAAGTTGAGCTGGACCAGATTAAATCAAACCATTCTGACAGCTTCTTGCTGCATGCTTCCTGGATGTAGAATTGTAAAATTATATTACTTCTATAGTTATCTAACTATTTACTATTAGCTGACAATGACGAGCGGTGGAGGAACCATTTTTTAGAGTCATTGCTTTGGCAAAAGTAGCAATAAAATACTATGAAAACACCTCACTACACATAAAACTGTATTATTGACAAATAATACAAAAATGATCAAAAGTAAAAGTACTTAATGTTCTCCATCAGTGTTATATGGATCAATATTACTGCTGCAGATGTTTAAGGTTGAGCTCAGTTTAAATACTTTATATTGTTTAATCTCCAGTAATGCATCATATTCTATAAAATCATGTTTGTAGTGTCTGTGAAGCGTCTGTGAAGACCACGTATCTTAAAAACAGGCCTACATCTTGATTTTAAAAAGTACATTGATTATATTTATTAAAAAAAAAAAAAAAAATCAAAGCTGAATTAAAAGGTTTGAGCATGTGACGTGGTTAACGGTCTATATACAGCGGGATTAAAAATGAATTAAAAATGAAGATGGTGTCCTAGTAAAACAGCTGGTTAAACTTTGTACATTTGGTTAATCAAGTGATTTCTCACAGATGCTAATCTGAAAGTGTTGGAACCTGCATCTGTTCAACTAGCCTGTTTTATTAAACTGGAGATAGAGAAGTTCCCCATCTCCTCTCTCTTCATCAAAGCTTTCATTACTAACGTGCTAAACGAGTTATTAAAAGTTTATCACACATGTTGGCCAAGGTGGTTAGTAAGAGAAAACACGTGTTACAATGATAAATGAGAGTGCTCGTTTACTTGCTAATGCTAGCTCTGTTTCTACACAAAGCACAGATGGTAACTGATCTCAGAGCAGTGAGTGCAGAGCCAGCGGCAGCTTGTCTCCCATCAAAGACTCGCAGTTTATCCCCAATGCGCATGCAAACAACCAGATGCAAGCTGCAGGCCTATCAGCTTGACAAGCTCAAGCCACTGTTAACGGGACACGGACGCCCATGAGAACGCCTACCCCGTACAGATTTCAGTGGTTCTGTTATCAAGCAGAGTTAATTCTGCTTCCAGAGACAACAGCTAACTGTGGCCACAAGATGGCAGTGATGTAAAGGATGAATGCAAACAGACACAAGAGAAGCTTTATGACAGAGTGCAGAGTTGATGTTTATTTTTAAATTTCACTAGACAAGCACTACTTGCCTTGCTTGCCCTGACAGAACACTACTGGTTAAATTCATTCATTCATTCATTCATTCATTCATTCATTTTAGGCTGTATTTTGTGAAATGCTGCGATGTCATGTGTTTTTTTTTCTTGTGAAACATCTTTCGTAAAATTCCATCCATCATGTAATGTCGTCTTTTTTGAAACGTCTAAAAATTTGTAAAAATGTCTGAGAAACACGTTTGAGAAATGTGTTGTTTAAAATGTTGTTTTATGACAGTTTTTCTGACACGTCTTTAGTGAAATGCCATTTTAAGTCTTGCTTTGTTAAACTTGTCATTTAAAAAATGTCATCTTTTGTGTGACGTCTTTTTTTGAAATGTCATTTTCTTAAATGTGCTATGTGAAATGACGTTTTTTATAAAATGTCTTTCAAAAAATGTGTTTTCTTTTCTGTTGTTTTGTGAAATATCATCTTTTTTAAATCTGCAATTTGAAATGTAGTCTTTTGTAAAATTTCTTTCCTGAAATGTCTTCTTTCATGTAATGTTGGCATCTTGAGAAATGTCTTTAAGAATTGTGTTTTGTACAATACCTTAAGCTGTGTTTCTAAAATGTCTTTTGTAAAATACTGTGATTTATGTCAATTTCTTAATAAAATGTTTCATTTTGTGACACCTTTCCTGAAAACAATCGATTTATGTGATCGATTTTTTTCCTGAAATTTCTTTCGTAAAATGGTCTTTTAAGCAATGTCGTTGTCTTTTTTGAAATGTCGTTTTCTTAAATGTGCTTTGAGAATTTTTTTTAATGTCTTTCAAGAAATTTGTTTTGTAAAATATTGTTTTCTGTTGTATTTTGTAAAATGTATTTCGAGTAAAAAGTCCTCATTTTTTAAATCAGTCTTATAATCTGATCGTCTTGTGAAATGTCATCTTTTTTTAAATGTCTTTTGTAAAATGTTGTTTCATGCTGTGTTTTGAGAAATGACGTTTTGAATGTCGCCGTCTTTCATTAAATGTCTTTTGTGAAATTTTGTTTTATGACGTGTTTTGTGAAGTGTCTTCTTTTGTGTTATGCTGTCTTGTGAAATGTTGTCTTTTGTAAAATGAAATTTTATGTTGTGTTTATGTCTTTCATGAAATATTGTTTTATGTCATGTTTCGTGAAATGTCTTCTGAGATGTTGTTGTATGTCAATCTGTTAGTGAAATGTTATCTTTTGTGAAATGCCTTGCATAAAATGTCATCTTCTGGGTAATGTTGTATCTTGTGATGTGTCATCTAATATAAAACGTCTCATGAATTATCTTTAGAGAAATGTGTTTTCTAAGACGTTTTGGGTTGTGTTTTCTGAAATGTCGTGTTTTGAAACATTTCAGTTTTTTCTGTTGTGCTTTGTACCTCAGGGCCACCGTAGAAATGAGATACGCATGTGTAAGAGAGACTATTCATGTGGTTGTATCTTGTTCCAGTACCATACATAAAGAAATATAAATGGTATAACTGTTACTTTGCATGCCATAGTATACCGTTGTAGCCACTGCATGTAAATGTACATGTAAATGTAAAGAGAAGCTGGTTTCCCCTTGTCATACACGGTTCTATCTTTACCTCAGAGAAACGATGTGTGGAGACTAAAAGGAAGTGAGAGCAGAATGGCCATCACACAGCCACCACAAAGGACACGTCATGAAACTCCTCTTTCACTTTACCTTCATATTTTCCCCCAATAGAAATTCATTTTTGCAAAAAAGAAAGTGGAGTTTCTGAAGTTTTTTCCGCCACAGCAGCATCTGTTAAACCTGTGAGCTGGTGGGTGGTTTTAATGATTCTTTCACACATGTTTTAGAGCCTTCAGCTTCTGTCTGAATAAAGGCTTCATTCATGCTGTAATGGTCCAAATAAAGCTCTCATTGTCTGATATAAAACTCCAAGTCAAAGTCCATTTGTTTGACTTTTCCCAGAGCTTTAAACCAAATCACACAGCCACTATTTATGTAATTGATTGTTTTTTCATTATATTTTTAAGGGAAAAACAATGCCAAAAATCCTCTGAATTTAGCCTTCAAAATGGATTTTGGGGTCCTCTTTGTCATGTATGATTTTAACTAAATATTTGGAAAGATGTGTGTCAAATAAAATTAGAAATTTCTGAAGAAGTCAGGTGGCCATTTTTTTTTTTTTTTTAAACATTTCATCAACTAAAAACAGGTCACAACCCTGTCAAACCCCCTCAAGGACAACAGTGGGTTCCTTTAAATTTTTGCCTGAATATTAGTTAAACACGGATGTGTGTGGATATAATGACAACCAAACCAAATTATCAGAGTCAGGAAACAACAGGGTCAAGTATGTAAAGTATGAGCTCAACACAATAACACAAACACAGGGCTGCAGATACTTTGATATCCACCTGTATTTTTTTTTTTTGATTGGTACCTGCACAACATTAATACCTGAGGAGGGAGGAGCGAATGAGTCCAAAGGAAACTGTTTGAAAACAAAAGAGGAGCACCTTTTGTTGGCTCAGGAGGAGATACATCCGTGATGGCTGCATGACAGCGTGGTATTTTTAGATAAGAAGATTAAACTGTCATCTTGAAATGACAGGTTTAAGAAATGATTAATGCCACCCATGACTACTCTCTTTTCTGCAGAAATTATACTGCTGTTCAAAACCAGAGGGGAAATCCACATAAAACAATACAGCAGAGTAAAAGCCAATAAATTCAGGACACTGAAAGTACAGAGGTCAAATACTAAACCAACAGCAAATTAGTAATCAATCTCTTATTGTTTGACCACCAGTCTAAAACCCACGGACGTCCACTTTAAAGAAAAGATATTTCTGCCAACAAGATGAAGCTGAAGGTGTGGGAGCAAAGGGACACACCTGCAGGACTCTCACCTGTCCGCAGAGACGTCGCCTGAGACATCGCTGGAAATTGTGTAAACTCCCACGTCGTGTCCATCATGATGTTATCAAAAATCTGCAGGAGTGACACAAACATGAAGTTTGATATATGACAGCCAGGAGGTAAATATAGTAAGGCATTATTTATTATTTTTGTTCGCGTGTGTGCAGTTTTTTTTCCTCAGGGTGGTTTTCACCTAACAGGTGAACCTAGTGTAATGTTAACTGCACTAATCCATGTTATGGCAGAGAAACGACAGCCCATCACTGAGAATTTCCTTAAAAACCATCAGATGCTGTGATGAAAGTGGCTCTCGGAGGACCGCCCCAGGAAAGAGCGACCAAGAGTTCATCGGTTATTAACAGCAGCTCGGATTCGAGACCACATCAGTGCTCCGAAGAGTTCAAGAAGCAGACACATCTCAACAAGAGTCTCCATGAATCACTGCTGCAAAGAAACCATGACTGAGAAGATCAAGAAGGACAAGAAGAAGAAGGAGAAGAAGACGATGACAGACGGCCAAGAAGAAGAAGAAAAAAAAAACAAAAAACGTTGTTTTGAAGAAGAAAAGATCAACAAGAAGAACAGGAAGAAGACCAAGAAGAAGAAAAAGATCAAGGAAAAAAAGGAGATCAGGAAGAAAAAGAACAAGAGGAAGAAAAAATAAGAAGAATACAAAGACGACGACCAAGAAGATGAAGATGAAGATCAAAAAGAAGATGAAAATCATAAAAAAGAAGAAAGTTGGGAACAAAAAGAAGAAGAAGACCAAGATAAAGATGATCAGGAAGAAGAAGATGAAGACCATGAAGAAGATGAAAACCAAAAAGAAAAAGAAGACCAGGAAGATGAAGAGAGGACCTATACAAAGAAAACAACAGAAATAAAAGAAGACAAAGTAGAAGAAGAACAGCAGAGAAGAACCACCCAAAAGCCTCAAGTAACAATAGTAAACATCCAAAAAAGCGAAAGAATAAATGAAAAGCGCCGTGTGGAAAGAGTTCCAATGAGACGTGTTACTGTAACCACATTACATTTTTGTGTATTGCAGTAATATAAAGTATTACTGTATTAAATTTAGGAATCACAATGCAGTTAATCAAACAATAACAAATGACTCAGAGTGCCTTTTTATGCCTCAGTTCACGCAGAAAACAGCAACCGTGATGTCACCCATTGGTTGGTAAAGTCACGTTTTTGAAGATTCTTGCTTTTTTCATTATCACTGTCTTGGATGTGACGTGCGAGGGGTGGATCTGACTGAGACATGCTCATATGATAGCAACCTGTCAGTCACATCCTAAATCATCGCCTACTTTATCATCCTTTTTGACTATAAAGGGACCAGAATTTACAAAATAAATATCATATTGTGTTAAATAAGACTAGAAATTAGTGACTGAGACCATCAACTCATCAGGAAAGCGTTTACTGAAGTCACAAATTGATGAAGAAGTAGAATCATTTTCCCATAGACCTCTATATAATCTGACTTCTTTTTACAGCCGGAAAAGTTGCGCCCTGCTGGTCATTAGAAGGAACGCAGGTTTAAGGCACTTCGGCCCGAGATGTTTGTGCTTGTTCACTTCATATGTGAGGAGCTGCAGGTGAGTTTACCTGGGTAGAAGCTTGTAGGTAGTGGTCGTCTCCGGCCATGGTGGCGTCTGCAAAGGTCAAACAACACGTTAGTTAAACCCAGAGAGTGACAATCAGATTATGAGTAAGAGACCACAACGAGAAACACAAGCATGCTGCTCTTTGTTCATACTCCTCATTTCATACTTTATGTTTTATAATTATCACAACATGTTTAATAATAATTCAGGCTTTGTATTTGTATTGCAGTATATAATTGTCTTTACCTTAACTGAAAGTATGTGTTATTTTTAAATGTTCTATATGAATAAAGTGAACTCTTATAAATAAAAAAGTACCGTGTGGAATAAGTGTTCTGTTAAAGGTAAAAAGCCCAGCATTAAAATTTTAACTCAAGTGAAAATACACATAAGTACAAAAGTATACAAGTAATACCCTATTCCTGAAATACTCTGCTTCTTGACAACCATTTCAGTCACACTTTCACTTTTTGAACGCAACATAAAACCATTACCAGAAAAAGTGTAATTAAAAACAATGAACTGCAGAATTGCAACAATTAAATAGTTAACCTCTTATTTCATCAAAAACTTTATTGAAAGCAACTTCATTGACAGTTCCTGTTTCTTATAAAAACTTTTAAAGGCTTTTTTTTTTTTTAATGCAACTGATTCAAATTGAAGCTAACGCTTCCTATTAAGGTACATAAAGAACACAGTAACTTTTATTTATTTTGGTCTTGGATGTATTTATTTGTCATATTTTATTCTACAAGGTTAGAGAGCAACGTTTAGGTTGAGCCTGATGCCGTCTTACAGATAGTGAATGATTCCCAGCCTCTTCATCATAGTGAGGAATACAGCTTATTTAACACTGTTATGGATCAATACTCAGTATCTGGAGATACTCAAAGCCAAGGTATCATTACCTTATGGCAACTAGACAAAATTGGATTGATCCATCCCTAGTTATTAATATGCATGAGTGGCATCCAAGCCTTTTTATTAGTCATTATAAAGCACCTATAAAACTTTTTTTCTCTCTGAACATGTACAACTACCAGGCCCTTTTCTTATGTAAAAAACTACTGTTTTCTTTTTGTGTGTGTCTGAATGACTCTAAATCAAGTCTTTCACACTCAGAATATGTTCCCCATATTAAAGTGAGGTTTTACTGGACCAGTTCACTCATATGTCACCTCCTCCTTGTCTTGACACGTAAACCACTTTCACTGCAGCCCTGAAATCTCCCGACAGTCTGATCATGCATTAAATGCCCTTTAAAGGTGCAGGAGGTTTGGGGGGGGGGACCTAAACCTGCTGCACAGGTTTACGTGCACAGATGTTTAAGAGATCGGACAGTTTTTCAACCGTAACTTTGTGCTTGTTATCATACTGAAGCTGTGCAGGTTAATGAGTGCCAAACTACCAGTGAATAAGTCATAAACTAGACCTCACTTCAGATTACGGACACACACCATCAACACTTGTGTTTTTTGCGTCTTTTGGTGCACAGAGAGCATATTTATAGCCTAGTAGTTCAAAAGTGCAGTTGTGCTGAACAAGGTATTAATAAGTGCTTTATAATGACTAATAAGGAGCTAATATTGTACTAAATTTATGCTGGTAAATTGGCTTGGGTGCTGTCTTTTGTATTAGAGCATTCCAGAATTTTCTTTCTTGAATTTGCCAGGGTTTTTTCCCTTAAATTTGTCAGATTTTTTTCTCAGTAATTTGCCTTTTTTCGTGAATTTCGTGGTTATTTTCTCTGAAATCTGCTTTTTTTCCCCTCATGAATTTACCAGTTTTTATCTTGTGAGTTTGGAGGTTTTCTCTTATGAATTTGCACATTTTTCCATAAATTTTAAATTTTTCTCAAAAATGTGCCATTTTTTTGTCATAAATTTGCATGTTTTATCTCATAAATTTGCCATTTTTATTGCAAATTCATGACTTTAATCTTGAAAATTCAGAGCTTTTTCTGGGAATTTTCTCAGAATACCCTCTTTGCCCTGACCCTTAAATGTAATTTTTTTTTAAATCTTCAGTGGTTCTAATACGCAGTCGCAGATATCTCATAATATGTATTGATTATTGATCCCTCTGACACTTGTTGCCTGTCAGCAGCATCGCGCGTTCCCGTTCTCAGGAACGCGCCTGTCTGAGCTACGTTAGCTCTGCGGCTAACAGCTAATTAGCTCTACCAGGCTGTTGTTGTTGTTTATGTCGTTAGAGCGGCCGTTAAAATACAAATAGAATGTTGGCCAACGCTTCCACAGCACCGACAGTCGCGCACCTCCGGTCTGACGGCTGGCCTCATGTGACCCCGCGTCCCGTCCTCGCTAAGCGTTACCTGTCCTGCCCGCCCGGGAGCTAGCCTCGTAGGTTCCGTATGCGGACAGCGCAACGCGAAACTCCCTGTGAAAATCTGTCAGTTAACCCGTCCTTCACTGTTCACCTCGGTACACTGAACAACGCGATATAAATTAATAATTATCAGAATCAATCGAATCCAGTCCTGTATTCGGCAAGTGTAAAATCCACACAACAGTTCGGTGTAAATAATAATTTCAGTTTTTTAATTGTTTTGTCAGTTTAACCACACTGCCTTTTGGCTACCAAGAACTGAGCGAGTTAAACTAGATTATAAATTCAAACTTTTACTAAACTGAGGATTTCATGTTTGATTAATTGTGGCGGAATTAACTGGCGGATGTTATAAATATTAAATGCACCTTTAATGGTGATGTAAAATATTCCTGTGGTGTCTGACATTAGAGAAAATATCTGCTTACCGTTTTTAACATGGGGTTTGGCGTGGCGTCCTCGCAGTTACCTGGCTAATAAGGAAGTGAGTAGCAAAACAAAGCCAGCTGCCACAGAGTTGTAACGGGTCCCGGTGAAGTTGTGACAATGAATGGAAACGTGCAGCTGGCTGGTTAGTTTAGTTCGCTGGTTAGTTAACAAGGCTGTTACCTGTTTAGCTCGGTCAGGTGAAGAGTTCTCTTTGAGTGACAGTCCTCCTCAGTCCGCTTCACTTCTGCACATCACTGCGCCCTGCTGAACCACGGATCCATCCACTTTACCCGGAGTACGTCATGACGCGACACGGGCGCGTCATTACATTTACAATAAATTTAATCCGAGCGAACAAAGTGGGATTATAATCCAGAAGGAGCGACTGCAGACCCGCAGGTGACACCGAGTTATTGTCAGTTGAAATAAAGTTGACTTGATTTCCTTCCCTACTGGAAATTCCCTGTGACGTTCAGATCAGACAGAGAGGCGAGGGAAATCAAGAGGTCTCACTCCGAGGAGAAAATACAATCTATAAAATATAAATCAGAAAGTACATCAGAAAAAAGTCCTGTTTTCACGACTCAGAGCAGGACCTGAGCAGATGTAGCCTAACAGAACGTGTTACATGTACAAATACACAGCTACAGTTAAAGTTACACTCAAATACTAGTAATAATCCAAGATAGAAAAGCTGTTACAGGTAAAAAGTTAAATGTTACAGTAAATACACAAAGCCCATACAGATATATTAGCAATAAGACATGAGAGAGAATTCTGCTACAGCAAAGAGGGTGGTATAACTTCTAGGGAATTATTATTATTATTATTACTACTACTACTAATAGTAATAATAATAATTATTTATTTATTAACTAATTATTAACTATCCAAATAAGTGCCGGGACTGGCTTCTAGATGAACTTTGGCTAGAAATACTTTAATACTTAAAAAAAAGTAGAAGAAAGTACCCAAGTAATGATATTGTCGTATACTAGAAAAACTGTAAAGTAAAAGCTATGCCTTTAAAGTTACACTAAAACTACTTTGTTACAAGTAAAAGTACTGTGTTTAAAGTGTTGTTCTTTTTTTTAAGGGAAAGTGACTACCAAAGTGATGACAGTGTGGAAATACTGTGCTATAAGTAAGCAAAACCCACAAGTATTAGTAATACCACAGTGTAAAAATACTCTGAAACTGGTAAAAACAGAAAAACAGAAACTTTTGTTACAGCAGTTGAAATAATAATAATCCTGTGTAGAAATACACAATTACAGTTACAGTTAACACAAGTATTAGAAGTAATTTAACACTATTACAAGTAAGAATCCTGCATTAGAAATACCCCAGTGTGAAATCCAAGTAAAAGTACACTAAGCAACTACAGTGCTTAATAAATTTATTAGACCACCTGTCATAAAAACGACAAAAACCATCCAGCAACACGAAGCGCTTTAATGCGACTCTTTCCTTTTCAGTGAGTTCTCCACGTTTTCCCATGTTGAACAGGAGTGAGGAATTTCAAACTGAATTCACGTTTTTATACCCAAATTTGAGCCGGCACACTCAAAAATTAATCAAGCATAACATTCAACCACTAAAACGAATTTTTCTGTTCAGTAAATCACTGTAATTTGGCATCTTAATCAAAAATAATAACGTGTTTTACTATTTTATTCTGCTTTTTGTAAAACAGTAAATTAAAAAAATTCCTGGATAACAACAATAGTTATATTTTACCATTAAAAATATAATTTTGATTAAAGAGCTTGCACATATTGGTGGATTAACCATTACAGAAACATAAAAAATGATTTTGGGCGGCTGTGGCATAAACCTTACACTGAGGGTGATCTAATAAATTTGTTAAGCACTGTACATATCAGCAATACCAGATACAAGAGAGAAAATTCTGTAAAAGCAAAGATGGTAGAAGTTTAACTTCTGTAACTTAAGTAGAAATACAAAAAATTACTCATCCTAGAAATACTCCATGTAAAAGTCATGCTTTTAAAATTTTATTTCATTAAAAGTATAGAAGTACTGCACTGTAAGTACAAATAAACAAAAATACTGGCATTGGCATTACCACATTTAGTTTTACTTGAACTGAAGTACACGTATATTTGTACAAATATTCTCACAGTACATCTTTTCTAAAAAACCTTCAGAATGTTTTTACACCATGTAGAAGTACTCTACTACAAGCAAAAATCCTGCAGCTTACTTATGTTAATATACTTACGCAGAATGGCTTGTTTCAGAATAAAGTATGGAGTTGATTTTCATAGTCGACCAATTCTAAAACTTCATAATGTGCAGTAAAAAAGTCAAAGTACAGAGTGAGCCATCTTCTCCCTAATAGACCATCTTCGATGGGTTGATGAGTTGTTCACCTCCTGCCCCCTGCTGCTCAGGCAAAGCAACACTACAGCTGCCAGTCTGACACCAGCACACATGAAAATACAAGAATCAACATCTAAGGCTGAAAAATGAAGCCAAGACCAAAGTGTCAAACAAAAAGTACCAAAAGCTGCAGTTCCTCTAACGTCCACCAGAGGCTCCAGCAGTGAGTCAGTCCCCATAGACTCCCATGTTAAAATGTCCAGCTTTACAGCAGAAATAAACATGTTTACAGCCTGATACTAAAACTATTTTGGTCTCTATACCTAATTTCCCGCTTCATAACAACTGTACAGGAATGAATTTTTTTTATAACTCACCTGTTTTAAGGCTTAAAATTTGCATTATTAGGGGGCATGGTCTCTTTGACTGACAGGTGGAAAGTCACAAAGATATTAAGCAAGTGATACCGCAACAACTTTAAAAAGGGATTTACAAAATTAATTCTGTTGGCTCTGATTGTTCAACATACTATCTCCAAATTTATTTTTTAAAATGATTATTAAGCTATCAATTCCTCTGTTTAAATAAGTTGTCTCATTGGGATTGGAATCTCTTTTTCAAGAGTGACCTGTGTAGAAAAACATGTAAAACATGTATAGTTTGAGAGCTGACAGACAGGTAGACAGAAAAATATAAATTTACATTATATATTTGTACATTAAGAAAAGCATCTGCAAGTGTGATTGCTGATACAAAAATATGACCTTTTAAAATGTTTTAGTAAAATAAGAAAAAGTAGCTTCATATTTTTTGTAGCTCATTTAATTTATAGGCAGCAAACTATTTAAACAAAATTTTTCCAAGTTCAGTGTGAATAAGAGGTACAGCTAGTGTTAGAAAGTCCTGTAATCTGAGAGTGTAGGTACTATATTTAAATAAGGAAGATGTAACCGGGCAATCTTTGCAGTAAAACCTTCTAAATAAACACTATACAATGCTGCTATCTTCTGTTAACTAAGGAGAACCATTCCACCTTTTTCAAACATTGTAAAGATACAATGAGGAGTGAGATAAGACTTTCCTGTGATAAAATGTGTGATAAACAGAATCACAGTTTTGGATATAAAGCGTAAAAATAATGGCACCATCATCAAGTGCAGACAAAGTTGTTTTGTACAATGAACTTTTCATTAGAAATGTAATTAGTTTTTGTACCCAAAAAAATCACATTTTTTGCCTTGTTTTCTTAATCACTGTTCCACATGGGTCTTATTAGTGAGGCTAGCATCCAGCCAGAGTTCAAAGTATTTATAACAATCAACAGGTTCAATTTTATGATCATGAATGTTTTGAATATTAGCCGTAGGCTGGATACTTTTAGGTAATCTAGTGAATAAGTTGGACTTGGAGTTGTATCAGAGTTAGAACAAGTTTATGTTTAATGGGAGATTTCTGACATATACAAAAAGCAAAAACTAGATTTGCAAAGCCCAGATGAAGGCAAGAGTCAGAGGCGCATAAAACAGTGTCATCGGTGTAAAAATGTGCATTACAGTTTTGGATAGAAGAGATAATATTTTATGTGTATAGCGTGATTAAGAGAGGGCCAGGAACGGATCCCAGTGGAACGCCTTTAGCCATCTTTCTACCAGAAACAGCCATAAAACCCATTTAGTGGACTGTAAATCTGAACCAGTTTAAATTTAGATGCAAATTTACAGGAATTCTAAGATATTTTCCAATGTTAATTTCCTTGATTTTAATACCTACCTGTACCTATAGGAACAGAAATGGACCTCTATTGTACTCCTATTCCTGAAAGTGTGAACTTTGTGAATTTAAGCAAATTATTCTTCACAGTTTGCTTGCTGAAATGATCAGACACAAACCACCAAAGCTTTAGTTCTTAGTTGATCTTTAGTTTATTATAATTAAACACATAAGAATCAGTTATTTAAACATATATATATATAGATATATATGCTATATATTTAGCTTTAGTTATGACAACATTCATAATAACCTGAACGTCACATCTAAGAGCATCTGTAAAACAATTAGTGCAATTTATACTTTACAGATAAAACTAAAAAAACAGCTTCTGTCTGCAAAAATAGACAAATAATCTATTCTGAGAGAATTACAGCAAACGAAAAGAAAACTGGAGGCACATCAGCTCAGAGTGAACACACCACTGCACCAGCAGGAAACATACACACACACGTTAAACATCAGTGCACTGAGGGTGTCGAGGCGTGTCGACCACACAGACCTCACCCCGGTGTCTGATAATTCGGACGCTACAGCGGAGGCACGACGGACGCAGAGAAGCAGAAAGTCAAAGCAGCAAGACTTGATACAACATAACGACCTATATGGCATGGCGCGAATGACAAAATCCTGATGGGCAACGTGTGCAGGAAATGACTCAAAATATCTGCTCTCTTTTCAGCCTGGACATTCTTTAAGTCATAATAGGTAAAAAAAAAAAGTCTTGTCAGCTTCATTTTTGGAAAAGACAGGGTTGTGGCTAAAAAAGGGGGGGCTTTGGGTGGCCCCAGCCCTTCCCAAAATTGCACTGTCAAATAAAGAGATTCAGTCCCATTTTTCTCTTCAGTCCCTAATTGTACATATAAATAAATAATTTTTAATAATAAAAAGGTCTTGTGCTAATTATAGATGCAAAACAATAAATTTTTAAGTTTTGAAAAAAATGGACTCCCCCCTCATTGGTATTGCAGTGGTTTAGTCCACTACTATTCCCTAACTCCTTTACTTTACAATTTCAAAACAAAGGATGTTTAAGACATTGTTTTGTACTTCTACTTATCAATAGAATTAAAAATATTTATTGTTGTAACCAGATTGCATTTTGTTAGCTCCGCTACTTCGCTAGGTACATCTCCTAATGGAAGCGAACGGAGGCAGGAGGTCTGTCCACAATTAAAATCCTTAGAATTTGCTCTTTAATGAATTCTAAACTGGTTTTGCTTGGCGTTTATGTTCTGAGAGAATTTTCTGACTTCCCATGCCCCCCTTGGCTGGTTCATGGGCCACCCAATTTAAAAATCCTGGAAACGCCCCTGCCAAAATTCTAATTGGTGGAACAAAAGCTGCAGGACTCTGAATTTTGAGAACAAGTCTGCTGGTTTTGGCTCAAAAATTACAAACTGTGCAACCTTTATATTCCTCCTAATCAGTTTTAAGGATGATTTTTAGTTTAGTTCTTTTAAAATCAACTTGCAGAAAAAAGTGAAACTTCCTGCTCACTTTTGTTATTGTGGAGAGACTAAAATAGATTTAACCCCGCTTAAACACTAAGATTTTCAGAGAAATGAACACAAACCAGTGACTGACTTGAAGACTGTGATAACATATTAAGACTGGCAGGTGTTTGGAGTGTTAAAAGCTGCAACCGCAGCAGGTTTGGCTGTTTGAGTCATCAGTACGAGTGAAGAGGAGCTAAAACACTGCTGTAAAACACTCAGCTCGACATGTAAGAGAACTACAGTACTTCATGCATGTAATAAACAGTCTGACAGTACTTCATATGTGTACAGTTACACAGCTACATCCTACTGCCAGTATACACACAGCATCAACTGTAGAAAAACACAACAAATTGTCTGAACACACTTCAGGTGTACCCCACAGTCAGTATTCACTCACATCTCTGTTTAAAGCCAGAAACCCTCACTGTTACCCACATTCATCGTTAACCCCTTTCTGCAGTGCCTCCTGGTGTGCGATCCAGTTTCTGTAGTTTGTTTCTCTAAAAGAAGTTGCTCATGAACCAAAACTACATTTTGCAGTTACTGAAAGTATCTTCCAACCCTTCCTTTCATTTTTATTACAAGATGAAGTCTGGTTTGCTTGTGGACAAGGAGCCTGGGAAGAGTGTTAAAAATCATAATTTGGTAGGCTTACTTTGTATGAAAAATAAATTTGAACCGATCATGAAGATCATTTAAAACAGTAATTTATGCTTAAATACCATCGTACAAGCATTTTTTTCCAATTCAAGCCAATAACCACAATTGGGTGATGTTTACACGAGAGGTTATTGAAGGAAACCTATCCCGCTCATTTCCAAACTCTATATTTTTTTTCTGCGACTCCAGAGGGGCTTTGCATGATTCACAGTAAAAAATAATCTGTATTTATCTTATACTGGCCCTTTATACAACCCCACGGTTCATCCTCTGCCTGAAACAAGCCTTTTTTAGCTCCTGTCTCTTTAAGACTGCCCTCTCTAAAAGCCCACTTTCTCCTGATTGGCTAGCTTCAGGAAGTCTGCCCAGGAGCAGCTACCAGAGCTTTTAAGCTATACTTTGTGGCCATGCTCAGATAAACCTATAAAAAAAATCCACAGTCTGAAATCTAATCTGTACGATTACTTTTACCCATGTTTATCTCATTATTTTAGTTTTGGAGATATTTAACATGAACATCCAACACTGAAACATTAAAACACTGAATATAAGACAAAAGAAAGAAAAAAGCGTTAAAGCCTTAAAACATAACTAGAGTGTAGTACAATGGTGGAAATAGGCCCAAAAGAGTGATTGCAGAAAGGGGTTAAAGGAAGCCATCTACAATTATTTCACCTTCATTAGTCACATTTCCTAAACTTCATTTTAAGGCTTTGAAAATAAAAACATGATCCTTGAATCTCTAACCCAGCACATAACTACAACATACGGTTATCGTCTAGCACCAAATAACATGTTGAATTTTAAAAAGTGTAAATATTACAGCCAAAGTACAGTTATTGAATACATTTGAGGCTACATCAAGAGCTGGAACCTTCAGCATAAGATCTGTTTCAAAGCTGTCCTTTAATGACCGAGCTTCTTTACCCTCTGGGAATGTGAACGAAGTGCCTCTTTCATAAAATCCTTTCTGTCAGAGTCTTTAAACCGGCAAATGGAGCTTAACTTGAGTCTTTCCTTTAAGGTTTAAGAGCAGGACTCACCAAAATAAGGGAATTAAAAGTTAGGTTTATACTGTGCTGGCTCTGTATTGTGTTGGGTCTGCTTTGACTCATTCATTTGAATAAAATATAGAAATTTTTGAATGAACTCAGCACTATAAAGATTAGGTGGGATGAGGGCATAATCTGCAAAGTGGAACTGAAAATTAACTAATTAGATTTGAAAGTTTCAGCAGTTTTATCCACAGATTGTAAAACATTCCTACAGATTACTTGAATTCGTTGCCTCAAATTAATTTTGTCTTTACACAGTATCTTATTAAGCTAGCTTTATTAAGATAGTACCAAGATAGTTTCCTAGTTTTTGTTGCCAACTATCAAAGAGATAAAAAAAAAAAAAAAAGACACACAATATTCCTATATTTTAGTAACTGAAACCCTTAATTTGATGCACAAAATAAGTTTTGTTTAGGGAATATAAGTAGCTTGCTAATAAGTTACCCAACTGGCTTGCCAAGCTGTAGCTAGTTTAATTTAGCCAGTACTCTAGCTAGTTTTCTATCTAGTGCGTACATCTATTCTGTTATACACTGGCACTGTAATTTGATTTTGTGATTTTGTTCCCACTTTGCAGTTTTGTTTTTATTTAGTTTTGGTTAGGTTTACTGTATAAATGAAAAATGAAAGTAATTAACAGGCTCGCCATGCTAGTAGCCCAATGTTGCTAGTTTAGTTACCAAGGCAGCAAGTTGTCTAGCTAATGTCTTAAGCTATCTGTCATTACAGTGCCACATTTTATTCCACTTTTTAGAAAAAAAAACAACTGACTTTTGTTTCAGTTCTTCAGTTGCTGATGCAGATAATTAACAAATTATTTTAGTTATTTTTTAAACAGTTTACTTTCATTAAAAGTAGCAAACTAGCCTGAGCTAATAATTTTGCGAGTTTTATTTTTGGAAAGCTAGCTTAGCAGTAAGCTTTAATGTGACGGGCCACACTGCGTTAATACTTTAATGATTAAAGGTCAAATCACATCTTTTAAAGGACCTCTTTTTTCTGACCTCTTCACTTCAAAAACAGACTCAATGACTTCTTTTTTAATTTCATAGCATATTTTTACACTTGCTAAAAAGTGATATTTGAGAAATTGTTCAGCTTGTGTGTTAAAGACGCTCATATTTTTTTTGGTTGTAAATAAACACCATCAATAAAAACATAAATCGTGTTCAATGAACGCATTTTTTTTTTTTTTGCTTTAATGCACAACACTGACTAGAAAACTAGCTAACAAGCTTGCAAAGTTACTAACTGCTACAGCAGTTAGCAGTGTTATTAGGATAATTTTCGTATCTGACACAGTTTTCACCATTTAATTTAAAGTAATGCAATGAGACTTTTATGTTTCAGTACTTTTCTAATATAACTGGCTTTATATCTTTAATTTTGGATTTAAATTATATCTCTGGGTATCTTGAGTAATAGGGTAGCGTCACCCTTCATCAAGTGCCTTCATAAACTTCTATAAAATGCTTCAACAGTAAAACAGGTTAACTGCTATCAGAGAAAAAGTAATTTTAACCTTTATAACGCTCTCCTAACCACAGGTTCTGCAGTTCTTATGAGAAATCTGGACCAATATGATATATTTTATATACATATTATATGTATTTTACAATAAAATTCCTTTTCTGCTGATTAAACCAAATTGCTTATTTGGCTTTTGAGTTCTTAAAATATTCCAAAATACCTTGTGGTTTTTCTTGTTTTATATTTTGTATTTTCTCATATTTACCATTGAATACATTATCTGTGTAAGACATGTTTTATTGCAAGAGTAATCTCATCATCCGTGTCATTCTGTAAGCATCATAAATAAACAGCTCTCCCTTAGCTGAAGTACAAATTGCTCCAGCCTTCAGCTAACACTGCTTAGCACAGCTCAACCTGATCTGACTGGGACTTTAAGTCTTAATCAGTTGTGTGAAGTTTCTAGTTACACACTCATGCTGCACAGGAGCGGTTTAATGGTGTTTGTAAAGCCATTGTTACTAAAGGATATGACACAAGAAAGGAGGAAGGAGATAAAGAAGACAAGAAAGAAAGGCAGCCGGGCCTCCCGGGAGATTTCTGGTTTAGATAAACATTATCTGGTAACAGCTTTTTAAAAAAACTGCCCGTCAGTCTCTTCAATATTCGGTTTCTTCATATTTTTTGATGACAAAAAGACCAACACTGAGGTCATAATTATTCTATAGCTGCACATTATTTTTCACAACTAAAGTTATTATAATATATCAGCTGACACTGAGTCTACTGCTACTTACTGCACAAATACAGTCACATCCGGACAGAAATTTAACAACCTCTTTTAAATACTTTTCTAGATACATTTGTTTTTGTTCCAGCTCAGAGCTTATACTTACTGAGAAACTGTCAAAATTCAATATCATTTCTTTCCCAGTCTATGCAGACATCCTGCTGTGAGTGTATTATTTATTGTTAGGTAAAAAAAGTTTATTTTAGGAGTGTAATATTAACCACAGTTACTGTGATTTCTGTAAATGGTACACGTCTGCAGCAGACAGCAGGCATGAAATACAATCCCAGGTGATCCACGACTTTCTCCCACTTTGCAGGATGCTAAACCTCCATCAGTCTTCAGTCCATCTGTGGTCCGTTAGCGTTGCTGCCGGCACCAAAATGGCTTTCCATGTGCAGGAGGAGGCGAGTAACAGGCAGGACGCCTATTATCAGGTGAGCCTGATAATATCACTGTCCATCTCTGGAGGAAGGACTCTCCGAGCGTCCGTCCCTCGCGTTAGCTGATGACTTCTTCTGCTTCTGCTTGGACTTCCTCAGCATCCGAACCTACAGACAGAAGATGAATACAGAGGCTAAACCCAAATAGCTACCGAATACAGGATAGAGGAGCAAAAACAGTTTAGTACAGATTATCTACAGGTTTAAACACATAATATAACAAACTACAAGTATGCAAAGATGAGCTACATATACACAGAATTTATATAGCATGTCAAACTGTTGATTATATCCAAAAATGAATGATGTAACATGTAAACGCAAGGCAGGAGGGGGTCCCCTAACAGTCACAGCTTTCAGGAGCCTTTCAGTTCATATTTTTTTATTTAGAAACGAAAGTCAATTAACCACTTCTTTTTTGTTTTGAAATATCTGTCTGTGAAAGGAACAACGAACGATGAAAGGGTGCATGACACACTCAAACTACACGATAAAGCAAAGAGGAAAACTTTATGTTCCAGCAGGAAAGAGAAACCGAGAAAACAAAAACACTAAAGAAAACAGACGAATATAAAAATACGGAAGCCCTGCAGGGGCAAACAGAGCGTACCTTTGGTCCAGCAGCAGAGATGATGATGTGTGCCGGTGGTTGGATCCACGGTTCACCATCCACCTGGACAGGTATGGGTTTCTTCAGTTTCAGCCTGATGTAGTTCCCTTGAGCAATGCGAATCCCAGAGCGGAAACCACTCTGCACCTGGCCCTGCATGCACACAGACACACACAGTGATGAAAGCTCTGGATAAAGCTAGTGTGTATACCTTGACTGGAGACCTTTTTCTCACCATGTGGACGACCCCTGTGACCCCAACCACCTCCAACAAGCCGTCATCAATGCTTGGTTTCCCATAGCGACTGTCGACCTCCGACCCCCAGAGATCAGCACCCGAGCCCCAACTGTACATATGAAGATGAATGTGAGATCAAGGCTTTCTTCTGCTGTGATGTGTGTGTGTGTGGTTCTATGTGTGTGTGTTACCTGGGTATATTGAGGAAGATCAGCCCCTCTATGTTGGGTAATGGGACGTCCTGAGTGTCCACCTGAAGCTGCAGATCTTTGTGAAGACTCCTGGTGTGACTGATCTTCTGCAGACCAACCTTCACATACACACCTTTGTTATGGAATCTGTGGAAGGCAGGAAGCAAAGGGGCTGATGGGAAACATGGCCTTTACTGACAGAAACATGCCTCGGCTCTGTCGGTACCTTAAAGTGCAATGCCACCGATGGCCACTAGATGTCGACTCCACAACAATCACAGACTTCAATTCAAAAAGCATTAACTCTGGTGGCAAATGAGTGATTATGGTTGCTAAATTTTGGGCCTTTAAAAATGTGCTGCTGGTCATATAACAAATAATTTCTCTGAATAAAAAGATGTGAAATATCCACAAGAAGTCTCAAAACAACCACGGGGAAGAAAAACGACCATACAGCAAAGCCAGAGAGCTGCAAAAAGGCACCAAAAATCTTTCAAGAAACTTGAAATGACCACATAGGCCCTACCTGTTCATAGCTGGCATTAACACTTTGACATGTGGCCAAGAGGAGCCGGGTATTAAACCACCACCCTTACAATTAGGTGGCTACCTGCTCTGGTACTTAATCCACCCCAAACACAAAGTAGCTGAACTAGCTGATGTTAACCCATGTGCTTCTGTTCAGCACCCTGCACTCCTTATTGTTGGTTTCATCTGGAAGGTCCAGACTCCAACTGTAAAAGCTATTCAAAGACTGACATTTTATAGATATAGTCCTATTTTGAAAAAGCAATACACTTTCACCCCAAACTCAGAAGGTAAAGAAAGGACTGGCAGCTGCCATTATCATAAACATGGGATGTTTACCATTTTTATTCTAAGTCACACATGCCACATACAGTATACAGTTTGCAGTGGACTGAGGTGAGCTGAAGTGTACCAGGTTACCTGCTGGTGAATTTGTCGGGTTCATCCTCTCGGGCAAGGTGGAAATCAAGGCTGAGCTCTGCGTCGATACCGAGTCCAAAGTAGTTGTTCATCTGGACAATCTGAGGGAAAGAGAGATACTTCCATGATGCTTTGGTCTATTTTATTAGTTTGTCCATTATATTTAAGAATAAAGCAGCAAATTATCAGATATTTTATTTCATCAGCTGTCTATTACATGATCTCTCAGGTCTCTGCAGTTCTTCATTCATCACTTCTTTCACTGATCGTTTAAAATGAAGTGTTCTCTTGGAGTTTATTTCTAGTATACTAAAACAAATCACCATCCACTAGAGCATCTGCCATAAGAAACAGAAACCTCCACAATCTGAGCGAAGTTAAACCACAAGTACTTTGTGAGCACTGGAGGAACTTTAAGGGCACCCAGAGAGTGCGGACCTCCACCAAGGCCAACGCCATATTTTGCAGTTTTTAGCAAAGTGATCCAGATCCACACCAAAATTTAATGGGTTCTTCCTTTGGCAACGTCCACCTCTCCTCCAGGTTTCCTGAAATTCGGCCAGGTACTTTTTGTGTAATCTTGCTGGTAACCAGTCAGCGGCGATCACACGCCTCCACCTCGGATCTCACCTTGGCTGAGGAACTACAGCATGCAGGAAGAAAATGCAGCCACAGCAGCTGTTGTGGATGCGAGTTTCATCGATATCCTTAAAATCTACCAACAGTTTGTTTGGTTTAATGTTTTTTTTTCAACTTGCTAGTAAGTCTCTGATGTCTGTGTGGTGTGCTCAAACCAAACACAAAGCAAAGGTTTTGTCTCGTGTTAACTGAGCAGGTACAGTCAGTGGAGTGTTTTTGGACCGTGTCGCAGCCCCCTCTAAACTCCAATGGAAGAACGACCTCCTTCCAACATGCAGCTGATAGGCGGTATGAAGTAACAGTAACAGAACTCACAGAGTCCTATGAATTTCATCACTTTTCTTCGAGCCCTCTCCCTTTCTCTTCTGTCTCTGTAACAGTCAAGTTGAATCAAACAGTTTCAGCTGCCCACAAACGGCGGCGGTAAGCTTGTCCTCCATTTCTGATCGTCGGTGACTTAGGGGATAAGCAGACAGAACAAAGGCGCTTTCCTGCCACCTTGAGCGTGTTGGTGTTGTAAACGTATACTTGTTTTAGGTTGTTTTTACCACCTTAAAAAAAGTTTAACCTATAAAAATACTCTTGGACCAGACCTTGGGTGGCTCCCGGAAGTCATTATCTTTGCTGTCCTCTGAGACGTCCTGGGCGTCCAACAGGATGGTCCAGCGGTCCATCAGAACCTCATCAGCCTCGTCAACAGAGACCAGGATGTGGTGAGGATCCTCACCGCTGTAACCTGGACCCCAACGCAGGATACGAGCCAAGTCGTTACCTGGTGGGACGAGACAAACCAAACCCCACTGTTTACCAACAAATTTATACACCCCGTGCCCAAAGAAAAATAAATTCACTCAACAGGAAACTGTCTGTCTGTACTACAAAACAAATAAAACAAGCATGGTTTGGGCTCACCTGTTCCCAGTGGGACGATGCCAATGGGCGGCTCCCGGCAGGTCAGTTTGTGCCTTACAGCCTCCAGTACTCCCAGCACCCAGCCCACCGTCCCATCGCCCCCACAGACCAGCACCCGGAACCTGGGAACCTCCCTGAATGTGTGGAGGCTGGACAGAGAGGGAACAGTGGGGACAGTTTTACTCTGGTGACCATAAAGTCTAAATTTCTGCCACTTTTCATGTCAACTACAGACTGCAACTTTATGAATGTCTTTAGGGCATGTGATGTAAATGGTCCATACCCCTCCAATGACCACCTGTCCAAACTGGAACCGGCCTCACTGTTTGCACTGTTTTACATCTCTTTGTAGTTGCTTTTCTTTCGGGTTGTTTTGTGGCCCTGTGAGATCATTTTTTGTCACTTGGCCGATGTTTTTGTGTCTCTTGGCAGTTGCTTTGTGTCTTTTTGTTGTGGTAATTTCATTTCTCTGTACTCAGTTTGCATCCCCCTGTAGCTGTTTTATATCTATTTTCAGTCGTTTTGCATGCCATTGAGGCTGTTTGCATCTCTTCAGGGACATTTCCTTCAGTGAAGAACCAGTTCTGTTCTCTTCCATTTCAAATAAAAAAAGGTTCAAAACCTACAAAGTTGGTTCCAAACAGGAGCAAACTAACAGGTCACAAAGTCATGAGAAAGTCACAAATAACAGCACAACAGCACAAACACGGTCCAGAGGTCCAGTTCAGGGACTCCAATTAGCTGAGGTGAAGCCTAGCAGACAGCTAGCAGCTACAGCCGCCTGTGTTGCCATCCACCTGTCACTCAAAGAGGCCACGC
>VUQI01039639.1:0-47771 GCA_015106735.1 Paratilapia polleni | reverse complement strand
TCATCAGGTGCAAGGACTGGACTGAAAATGAGTGAAAAAGAAGATGATGTCTAAAGAAAAACTTTGAAAGACCTTCAGAAAGCCTGGAGAACTATTGTTCAAGACCACTTTAAAAACTTACATGAAAGTCTGGCTCCTTGGAAGCAAAATATAAAGAAATGAGGGGTGGCTCAAGAGTCTTGCACAGTACTGTAGAAGCGACCATATTTATATGTGAGTGTGGAATGCTAAGATATCAGCCAATGCTAGCTGCATCCTTAAACTGCACCGGTACATCGCACAGACACTGATACCCAACTGATACTAAGTGACATAGGAATAAAATACTAGAATTTCATTCACCAAAAAAGCTGCAAAATTACTGCAAACCAAGCTATATTACTGGATAACTGCATTAAAATTGCCAAAAGGCACCAACATGACAAACAATAAGTCTAATTCAGTGAATTTAATTAGCTGATGCTGGCCTAGTTGGAATCAGCTAATAATGCACTATCCTATGCTTTATTACAACTACAATAGTCCCATTTAATACAGTTTAAATGGGTGTGTAGTTGCTATAAAGGCTGACCTTTCCTGCGGACTGATACTACTTGCATACTCTGTACAGTAAATTTTAAGTTACATCCGTTAACCAGTTATCGTAGCTTAGCTTTGCACAAAGTCTAAAACAAGAGGAAACAGCTAGCCTAGCTAGATAACATAATCCTCCTACTGTCATCTCTAGAGCTCAAACTAAAAAACAAAAAGTTAAAAAAATTTGGGTTTTTTTAAGTCAAAGAAGTTGTTGTTTTATGTTATGTAGGAGAGTATTTTAATGACTTCCTGGAGTAACTGGTAGTTAAGCATTAGATTAGGGATATATTTTTAGTATTTACATGCTGTATTTATACAAAAAAGTAAAAATTAAAATAAACAAATAATTGATTTCAGCAAGAGAACATTTTTATGCTCCACAAATTTTGGAGCTTGAACATATACATAATACAAACTGCACGCCTGCTCTTAAACACATTTCAGTTTCAGAAACACTTCAGAGCTTTGATTTTAGGAAAAGCAGCAGTATCATGTTATATGTTTCCACATTGCTGGGTCTGGTGCTAACAGACAAAAGCCTGGTGCTTGATATCGTCATCATTGTGTGGCCTGTTTGATTGCGGGAAGCAGGTGTATGTTAGTGTGGCCTTTCAGACCAAATTTAGTCATCCACTCACTTCCCCCTGGACCCCAGGTTCCCTTTGCGTTTCCCAGCAGAGCACAGCTCTCCCTCCTACCTCTCAGTGTGCATGACACAGTGCAGAAAACATATACCACATAGCACTGTTTGTATTTAGGATTTGCTGCCTTTCTATAAACCTTTCTTAATTTTTTTTTCTCTGCTCTGCTCTGCTCTCTTCTCCTACATCTCTCATTGCCCTCATCCTCCATCTCCACAGCTCCCCTCTCTCCTTCCAGACCTAAGCTCTCTTCCTTCCTGCCCTCTCACAGCTTCCTGCTCCGGCTCTTATCACTCCAGAAAACGTGACACAGTCTCAGCCCACTCAAACCAACACTAACCTCTGTAATCCCCCTTTTTCCTTGGCCATCACTGCCTTAAATGGAAGTGATCCAGCCCTGCTGGGGTCTAGCTGCTTACAGGGGGGTGATAGGATGTCACAGAGGCGCCTTTCAACCACCTGGGCCAAATCTGTTAATGGAGTTAATTATTATAAACAATATAGCCTCTACTTCACAGCCTACAGAGGAACAATAAATCTGAAGTGGCCAGGCGTGTTTTTATTTATGTATTTATTTATCTGAGAGGAAGCCGTGGGCACATTGGGACATTATCAACTCATTCTCCTCTAAGGGGTTTTCCTCTGAGCTGAGGAAATTGTCCGCTTTGATTTACTCTGAGACGAAATCTGAGACATGTAATTCAGAGACAGGAGATCATCCAAGGTCGTGAAGTCCAGTTTTTGAAGAAAAAATATGTTAAATCATGTTTGACATGACATTTCAAAATAAAAAAAATAAATAAATAAATAACATAAATTCTTCATGTTCATCAATGTCAATGATTACTCCAACTTCCCCACATATTAAACTCTATATTTCCTCAACATGTAATCTCAGACTTAATCAACGCCTATCCCAGTTTATAGGAGCATCTTGAGTAACCTTATGTGCATAGTTTGCAGGCTGCATTTGTTGTTATTCTGTGACACCACTGCCAGATAGGGGCCTGCTAAGGCATGATAGAGCCCTTGTTATTGTAAGGCCACAAGGCCATCTGATAAGCCCTTATGCTCCACAGCCTGCGGCGATAACAAATGTTTTGGATGGTATCAGGCCAAAAGAGCTGAACCTGCTGCTGCACAGAATTGCAACAATTACTGCAAAGTTCAAAGTCCACATCACGGGCATTGATCAGAATATGTGGATGCAATTTTTCAACTGCAAATAGCGTCCTCTTGGGTCTCCATTGTTCCCCATGCTGCAGCATGTCAGCACAGGTAGCAGGCTTTTGTTCAAATGCAGTTAGTAATGATATGAGGAGGGACTTTCCCTGAGTTTCCCGATGTGAGTTTTTCCCAGGTTATCCTATAGAAATAATTACAGGGAGGCTAATCAGCTGACATAAAATGCTAAAGTGTGCTTTAACTTTGTTTTTATGTAACTGCATCTATCATATAGCATCATTATTATCCTTATTACAAGTCTTATGCATATAGATGCTACACATCTGTAAGGTAAATATGAAGCTGGTGCATGCAACCTGTTAGCTTATCTAAGCAACGGTAAACAAGTGGAAGCAGCTAGCCTGACGCTTTCTAAAGATAATAAAATGAACCCAAAAACACTTCTAAAGTAGACTAAATAGCTTGTTATGTGATGTTTATTTCATCCACACCCTAACTAGTACAATTTGTGGTTTTAAGTTAACCGACTTCTGGCTGTCCATGTTACAAAGCAAAGTTCACTCAGCTCAAATTTTGGTTGTTCTTCAGTAGGCTACATACTGTAACTGCAAAAATCACTTGCTGTGCATACTATGATATTTAAGTTAGTGACCTTTAGAGGTGCTAGTAGGTGGATTTTCTTAACTTTGGATGGCACCAGGCTACCTGTTTTCTCAGGTTGCAGATGTTTGAGCTAAACAGCTTTTTCCAGTGGTTTCATACTTTCTGTACATGAGGAGGTTGTCAACCTTCATTCTCCAAAATATCAAAGTATTCCTCTAACCTGTTCATCCATTTAGGGTAGAGACTGAAGGTTTCGAAGACTCCCCCAACTTTGTCTCTCAATTGGATGCCTGAACTGGGCAGTCAAAGTCCAGGTTCTCATTCCCAGGATTAATATGTAGAAAACAGTTTTAGCTTCAACTGTTATCAGTTTGAGAAGAACTCTGGTTTGAGGGCAGCATTTGAGTTAAATTGTACAGGTTAAGATAATCTGCTTTAGCTCCAAATCCAGTTTGAGTTAGGTTTAGGCATTTAAATCAAGTGGCTAGAGTTAGGATAATATGATGTATTTAGATGTGGGATGTGTTTAGGTCCAATTTAGAAATATTTTTACTTAAAGACGATATTTGAATTAAGCGGTTGGCGTAATGGTAAACCAAAAGATAGTTAGTCCTTTGAAACTGGTGGTTGAGACTAGAAGAGTCCATTTGGGATGGGTTTTAAACTAGAGGGTGTCGGGTTTAGCTCAGTTCGTAGAGTTCAGGTTAATATCCATCCTTTTTTGTGTAATTTGGTATACCCAAGTGGAAAAAGCTAAGAAAGGAGAACTGTAAGGTCAAAATGAATTTATGAGACTTTATTTAAAAGATAACATCTTGTAATTTCTGAAAAGGCATTTGCTTAGCATGTGGCTAAAGCATAACCTAACCCTAACCCTAAATGAGTCAGAGAGCAAACTGGGGCTGCAGTTCCCCTTTGGTGCATTATAACCTCAGTGAGTAGATATTGATGATCCAGACCATTGTGTGTAAATGAACAGGGGAGATAATCTTGATCGGGTGATTTCAGACACTGAGAGGTTTAGTCAAACACTGGAACTCCTTGAAGTTTAAGATAGGACAGATATGTGAGATAATGAGTTGATAAAGTGATCTCATGACGTACTTTTCACGGTGACGTGAGTAGTTAAAACAGCCGGGTTTCATTGTGAAGATGTGTTTCTGGAACATGTTAATATCAGCCCTCACTTTTCTCTCAATAAGGAACATTTTGAAAAAGGTGAAAGCAAAGTTTTCACACCTGAGGTTGATTTTTATTCCACTGACACCCATCCGTCTGCTTTGTGATTGTTAATTAGTAAGATAGGACATTAATTTGACAGGAGGCTTGAGCTTGAGAAGGGAGGGGGTGGGTGTTCTTTCAACCTGAAGAAGAGATTTGACAGAAAATATGTGTGAATTCGATTAAAGGTGAGTCGACTCTTCCTCTCAGTGACACTTGTTTCTATACAGCATTAGTGTAAAGGGAACAACGCAGGGAGGAAGCACTCACACACACAGTGCATTTCCTCCATAAAACCACAGCTGTGCAAAAACAACACGAGGTGCATTCCTCGGCCATTTCTCTCACTTTAGCACAATAAAGGACAACAGGGTCTGCAGAACACTGTAGATTTGAATATAACTGAACTAAACCTGATTGGAGGCCCATTTTCTGTGTATAAAATCTGCATAGTCAACTTTTCAGTGACAGCATGCTTATATCAAGGGCTTGGATCATTAACGGACATTTAAAGATCAAAGTTGATGTGGGAAAGCAGTTTCAAGGAGCTCTTAACCGCAGTCCATTAAAAGAGAAGTTGCTGCGTCTGTGAGGAAGTTCCAGGCATGACTTTTGGAGTATTTGTTCTGTAATCTCCAGAAATGTCATTATTATTTCACAGCAAGAGACAAACTATAAAAAGTCCCTCATTAAAAAAAAAAAAAAAAAGTCTTATGATTTTGTTTCCACCACAGCTCAGGATCTTTTCTCTTATCTTCTGTCTCTGAAGTTTCCTTGCTCACCTCTATTGATCCAGATTCCTACTGGCTGTGATGCCACTGATGACACACGCTATTATTGATCGACTCTGGCCGCACTGGACCAACATGGCGTCCTGTTAGCACCTCGGGGGTATCAGCATTTTGTTCCGCGGTGACGCTTTAGCGCCTCAACAAGGCAAAGGCCACACATGAAAGGACTCGGAGTGTTTGAGCGACCGAGGAATCAATTCACACTCTGATTGTCATATACAAAGACCTCACTGTCTCCCTTCTTCCCTTATTTCCAAAATCCTAGTCTGGAGAGTTTCATCAGTAATTAATTTATCAGCTTTCATTATAATGACACTCTGATTTACATTTACTGGAGAACGAAAGTGCAACCTCTTCAACCTGCATCATCACGTCATTGCAAAACAGACTAGATGAATTGAGGGACTTCTTCGGCCGGTGGGGTCGAATGCAGGTCAAGTTGTGGAGAGTAGTATTTATGTGGCTGGTGGCTGTCAGGAAAACAATAATGTGGCTTGAACATAATCTATCATTTGTTTTCTCGCCAATAGTTATAAAGCAGTTCCTTATTTTGCCACACAAAGACTGCAGTCAGCACAGGAGTTACATAAGTGCTGAAAATGAGAAACAGCGCTTTGGTGTTTGAGCATTGTCGGCACAAAAATGGACTAGTTATTGTTTTGGAGCATTTCTAGATTAATTCAGTTAATCTTGAAAAATACTTTATTATGCAGCTAAACTTCTTTTTTGTTGTTGTTGTCTTGTAATTTAAGATTTTTAGTAAGGAAAAAAGTTATTTCAGGCAAATAGTCATGTGCCAAGGACAAAAAAAAAAAAAGACAGACCCAAAATAGACAAATCTTATCAGTTTGGGAATGGTCATAGCACCAGTGGAAACAATGCCGTGGCAAGATGGGAGCTGAGCTTGACCCTAATAATGCGACTAGTCTGTCAAGAAACCTGGAGAACAGGAAGCCCACCGTACCCCCTGTCTTCTTGGATAAAGTCATAAAAATGATAAACACGTGTTTCAATTAGACTTGGTCAGGACAATGAGCTGCTCGCTGGTAGGGAGGATTTGGGTTGGGCCAGTAAAAGTGAAGAGATGAAAGAGTCCGCTCTCCCGTGTGGCTGACCCCGCTTTTCGTTTCACTGAGGAAACCTGGGTTTTCCCTTTCCCTTCTTACTAATTGTAATTCATCCATCAATCATGACATTTTATTAATAGATTTGTCTGGGATACTAAAGTGGGCATGCAGTACTTTAAAAATAAATGAAAGTCACCCAGAGCAAAGGGCGGCTTGAAGTGTATACAAATAAGTGTTTACAGTAACCTGTTAGCTATATCAACTAAACATCTTGTTTTAACAGAAAATACAAGAAAACTGTGTAATAATCTTCTTGCTAGGTTAATGACGTATCAACCTTCAGATAAGACTGTTTCCGGGGCCATGCCTCTGCTGCATTGGCTGGAACTTTTCAACATGCTGCATTTCCGTGAGTCCTAAAGAAAACCATTCTGTTCTCATTCTGTCCTTGTACAGCTTTTTTATTAGCACTATTCATGTGTTGGAAGCCAGTAGGTTAAGCTTTTAAAACCTCAAGGTGTACACTACAGTCTCTGAAGCCTTGTTTCAGTAATGAATCACCCTGGCTTTCTAAGATCTCGGCATGGACATTAATCTTAGGATCATCACTTTTTGGTAGCAGTTAATGAAATTACATATTACTAACCTCACTGTGAATGATTCACTCACTGACACCCTCTTGGCTGCATTTAAGGCCAAGAGGGCCAAGGTATTTTGGTAAACGTAGATTTTTCTGCATGTTTAGGGCTTTTGTCCACACATAAACGGCATTTTTAGGTCGCTTAAAACACAGTTTTTGAAAAACTCCTTCCAGGCTGAAGATTTTCAGAAACTCAGTTTCTGCATTTACATGTGGAATAGAAAAATTAAGATTTTATCTTGTAATGTCAAAGGTGTGAACCTTTATCTCCTTTTTTCACGTCACACAGTGCACCCTATTATTGTTTGTAGGCTTCTGATTGGCCAGCATTTCTATACCGTTACAGTTATATCGCCACCCGTTGCTTTGGCGTGCTCTTGACAGTGCTTGACATTGTTTGTGGACAGATATTTTTAAAAACAAAAGTGGAAAATCCCTGTCTCAAAAAACACCAGCATATGTGTGGTCGTAGCCTGAGTCTGTTGTCAGGGTGTCTTCTTCCTGTCATATGACAGTACATGTGTCTGGACAGATGGATGCATCGATAGATGAATAAACCATGACTTATGATTCATGGTTTATTTAGAACAGGTATTTTCTAGTTGCAGCTTAAACAACCTGATTTTATTGCCAGGGTGACAAATACTGCAACAGTCGCTGTAATATCAGACAGAGAGAAGATATTTGAACAGGCAATAAATTTGAACAGGTCGTGGCGGTATTAGTCACAGCACTTTCATCCAGGAAACTGGGGTTTTGCTTTATTTCCTGTAAAGTGTTTGATTTGGGCTACACACCAAAACTATTTGGTTAGGTTTAGGAAAATGGACTGTAGCTTAGCTTAGCTTCAAGGTTTGAAAAGACAAGCTAATTTGAAAGCGCCTTTAACCTGCTGTCTTTCTAATACCCAGCAGAAAGCTGCTCCTCTGGTTATAAAAAACTGTACTATGAGCATGCAGTGTCCCTGAGTTTCTCGGTCAGATCTGCCCCTTGCTCGTCACATTTGGTAATGGCCAACTTGAAACCCGTTCATATAGAGTTTATCTTTAGGAAAACATAATTGTTGGGGTTAAAATCTACCATTTCAAAACATTAACCTTGACGCTAAAGGATATCCAGTGCATTAACATGATGCAAGTGTCTACATGTGAAAAGTTCAGAGTGAAACCAGGCTGGCTCAGACTTTATAATTATAGCATTTTTTCCCCCTTTTCTTTACATATGACTTATGAGTTACCATTTAAAAATGTGAATTTCCCTTTTTTGCCAGGATGATGCATTCACATAGTCTTCCCACACTTGAAGCCACTGCTTCAAAGACTCGCACAATATCCTTGACATTATAATGCTGTATTGCTGCATCCTCTAAGCGGCCTGAGTGAAACTGCAGCTCTATGGATGTTCTCAGGAAAGAGACTTTGATTATTTTACTTGTTGCTTCCGCTTTATTGTTGGCTGACCCCTGGCAGTGCGCAAAACCCAGAGGTCACCTCAACTTGTGGTGAAAAGTTTCCAAACATCCTCATGTTAGCATGACTAAAGGCATATTTAAGATTTGTCTTGGACGCAGACTTCAGTTTTGTAAAACACACAGAGAATGAGGGCGAGACAAGAAGATAAGGCGGATGTGCTCATCTCCAAACTGAGCAGCAGAGACAAACAAGAAATGGTTTTATCATCAGAGCATCTTCATGAGGCAGGAGGGGGGGCAGGATGGTGCTGTAAAGGGCTAGGAGGTGAAGATATCAAAATGTCCTTTTTTCTAAACGTGGAGTGAACTGGCCAATAAACACAAAAAGGGCTGAGTAGATTCCCACCTGATTCCCAGCAGATCCCTGACAGATTAACGCCTCCAGAACAATGAGACGAGAGTGTAGACGGCTTCCTCTGTGTCCCCCCTCTTGTCTGGGGCAGACAACATCCCTGTGCTACCCTTTCAGCATGGTTAGAGTGTGTGCTCTCGGGCAAGGAAACTTTCCCAGCAATCCCCTGAGGGAGGGGGAAGACTATACCACCAATAACACACAAAACATCTGTGTGTGCATGTGACAGAGAGGCAACATTCAAGACAACGTGATCATTTTAATTTTTTTTTACGTCATTTGCCACAATTTCAAGTCCCTAATTTCTGTGACCATAAAGTCTTGCTTGGTGGATTCTGGAAAAAACATGAACCGATGCAGACTCTCACATCCTTCATGTGCACATAATTTAACCACCATAGCCTGAGGATGATCTCTCATATCTACAATCTCACACGTGGGGTGATTGTCAGGCTATTACATATCAACCACCAACACAGCATGAGCTTTGGATAAGTGAAACTGTACTTTTCATTGACATATTCCCATTTCTGGTCCTCAGCAGGCTTCTACAGTTTGATTGACAGATGACAAGAGAAAAGACTACGTGACGTTATTAATGTTTAAAGTTGAAATGTTCCAGCTTCAGGAAAAAGTGTGATTTCTATTTACAGAATCAATCTCTGGCAAGACTTTTCTCTCCACCTTTCTCCCTCACACACCTGTTATGTACTCGCCTCCTTAACCCCCTCATTCTCTCTCTTGCTGAAGAGCTCCCTCCCCCCATCCTGAAACACCTCCCGCACTCCCGAGCAGGTGTTGGAGGAAGTCATAGCCTAATCAGACAATCTAAACAATCGCTATCTCACAGCTGATAACGACAGATGTCTGTACACTCCTAGAGAGGTCTAACACTGTATGGCTTCCAATTTATTTTCCATCTTTAACAATGCTTCAGTAATCATGCACAAAAGATTTACAGCCAGAAAGCTTGATTTGTGGTTGCTACCAACTGGAATTTTATTATTATTTATTTCCTGATACAGGATCGATTACATTGTTTAATGACTAGATAGAAATTTAAATTAGACCGATACGTTTAAAGTCAGTCTACAATAATGCTGAGGAGCATCTTTAAAGACTTTTATTCTCAGGAGTTGGTAGAATTCACTCATTATTTCTTCCACTAAAGGTAATGCAGAATTCCCAAAACAAAAAAAAGAAACAATAAAGAATATAAACAGATTGTAAGCATATACTTTATATAAAAGATGGATATAGTCACCCAGATCACCCACTGGTTAGTGAAGTCATTTTTTGAAGCATATAGTTGAGTATTTTGGCCGTCACCATCTTGGTGTTTTGAGACCAGGTATGACGAACAAGGAGTGGATGTGCCTGAGAAACAAAGGGTCACTGCAAGCTCATATGATAGACTTGTCAATTACAAGGTAGGCCCACGCTAAAGCATACTCTATGCTATCATCTATTTTATTCTAAATGAGACCATAATTTACAAAGTGAACATCATGTTGTAATCAGTAAGACTTGAAACTAGTGGTTGAAACCATGAACACATCAGGAAAGTGTTTAGTCATGACATAAATTAAGTTTTTTTCCCAGACTCTTATACAATTGATTTCTTTTCACAGCCAGATTTGTCCCAGTCAGCTCGCCATTAGAAAAAATTCAGGCTGCGGCTACACATACACAGGTTTTTTTTTTTTTTTTTTTAATTTAATGGGGATTTTCTGCTTTCGTTTTGAAAAATAAATCTTTCCACATGAAAACACAAAAAAAGAGTCAAGCAGCTGTCAGGAGAAAATGGCAAAGCAACAGATGGTGATATAACCCTAACCGTATAGAAATATTGGCCAGTCAGAAGCCTACAAACAATAAGGTGGTGCACAGTCTGACATCAAAAAAAGGAGATAAAGATGCACACCTTTGACACCGCAAGACAAAATCTTCATTATTCTTGTCCACATGTAAACGCAGAAAATGAATTTCTGAAAAATTGTCACCCTGGAAGGAGTCTTTCAGTGACCTAAAAATGCCGTTTACGTGTGGACAAAAAGCCAAAATGCTGACAAAAAGCTACATTTACCAAAATATTTGTATATGTGTGGACAGTCTGTGACCAAATATAAAACTGCAGTTATTTCACAACCAGTAGTTACAGTAAAATGTCATTTAAAAATCTTTACATTGGATGATTGTTCATTCTTTATACATTTCCTTGAACTGAAAAATATTTAAACAACTCTTTAAAGGTCTCATATCAGGAAAATGCATTTTTGTAGTGTTATGATATTTTTATAAACTTCGAGCTTTAAAGTATGAGCTGTGAATATCTGAAGCCTCTTCTAGCCCTCCAGCAACAAGACCGCCTCCCAGCTTTACAAGCCGGTTACACTTTCCCGCTCTTTCTACATATAAAATAGTCCCGCTTCCTCACTGCTCAGTTCTTCGTGTCTCGTCTCAAATCGCCTATCACAGCATGCTGCTAATACGGATGCTAAACGTATTACTGTAGACAGTTTAATGATTTAAAGCTCGACTCTGAAACAGACCCTTAGAAACGGAGCTCCAAATAAGGGGTATGCAGGCACGGTTGAGAAAACGATCTGTGTGGTGATTTGTGGTGACACTTAAAATATAGTACATTCTGGAGACGTGTGAGACTAACAGTAATATGTCTTAAAGTAGTACATTATGGCACATCTGCTTCAAAATAGTTTGCATACTGATGTGAATTCTCTGGTGATATTGCCCTGAAATGAATAATACAGTATTTTTACCTAAATGTTAACGTGGATTTATAAGGGGATGATAGGTCCTCTTTGCAGCTAGTTGTGCCGCCCTTATCAGCCAAAAATACTTTGGCTTTTAAGTCCACGTATACAACAGTGACAGACAAGCCATATCTATTGATACATATAATACATGCTCACAGTCATCATGTACAAATAAATGAACTGTCTTCATTTTACTAGTGTGGCAGAGACAGAAGCCAGTCTGGTGAAAGGTGTTTTGTCGTTCTCTATAAACTCTCTGGCAAGCAGACTTTTTTTTTACATTTGAGGGGCCAAAAATAGTGAATGTTTGACACTTTTTTGTGCAATAGATGGTTAACCAGTTTTCAAAATCATTGCCAATTAGTTATCCAATCTACTTCTCCATTTATGGTCTTACTCTTTATAAGGATAGGGCAGAATACCCAGAACACTTGCTGCTAATTACCAGAGCATTGTTTAAACTTTGTGGCCTGTGCAGCTCCAGTGGCTCAGGGGATCAGTGTGGAGTGCTAACATATATATACCTTCCGTTCCTGTGATTTAAACTAACACTCCTGCCTTGCTGCTCAGCACAAAGGAGCCAGCAAACGTATTGTGCAATTCCCATGAAAGCCACCCACAGACATTTATACAGCAAGACTGGCGACCAGCAGCTCAACTGTGTTTCAGAACTCACTTGGAAGGCGGACAGTTTGTGCTGCTACGCCAAGGACAGGAAGTGCTTGCAGAGGGACAGGAAGTGCTCACCGCTGCAGTAGCCGAGGCTGGAACTGAGATAATGCCATTGTGTAAGCAAGCCAAGTGACCTCTCCCTGAGCGCAGAGTCCAGAGGCTGGCGTCGAGAGCCCTGGCCCCCACCCATCCCCAGACTCCCCAGGCACGGGGTGGGGGACTTGGTGGAGGGACAGGGGGAGGAATGGAAGGAGGAGGAGGAGGGGGGATATGAGGCGTGTCACCTCCACTTCCCCCCCATCCCAACACCAACAACACCGCCTCCCCTCCTCTGGGTTGACTCTGAACCTCACCTTGTAGAGGAAATGTGGCTACGACTCCAGACTTTATGACTTCTCCCATCAAAAGCCAGGATTTTTCACTCCCACACAGAGAGGGAGGCAGCCAGGGCACACTCATACCCCACGCCCATATCAACACACGCATTTGCAGAGACACACAGGCAACCACCACACACACACACACACAGGGTCCCTCTTTCTCTGCTCTCTTAGAATCGGAGGGGGAAAACCCTATCAGGTCATCAGCGGTAAAATAGACGATGACAGTATTATAGACCAGATCCTGTCCCATGCAGCGCTCGGCTGGACCTCCATCCAAAACGCCCTCCCACCAACCTCTAGAGGGTCACCCGGCGTGCTCTGGAGTCCCCACTGGTGTCTGCTGGGGGCATGAAAAGGTTGCATAAGCATCTGTCATATTTCTGTCAGCCCCTTTTGACATGTCAGAGAGACCATAGACCACAACGAGATGGGAATGGTCCGAGAAAAGATGGAGCTGACAGTTTGGGGTCTGCTGGCTCTGATAAGAAGTCCTGCGGCCTGTGGGTGATGTTTGGATTTCTGACCACAAACATGGGGCTTCATTCTCTGCTAGATAAACACACCATATCTGGATATTTGAGGTGCAACAGGTTGCTTTAACCTTTACCTTTGACCATTACCCTGGTCTGCGACAGCTGCTCTAAAAACAAGGAAACACAATTTTGCACATTTCAACACCGTGTATGCATGTCATGCGAGTTTATAGAGTTTATATTTGACTACTGGCTGATGTCATCTACATATCCAAAGGACTGTTCCTGAGTGAAGCTTGCCAAAGGTTTTACCTCCAGCTCAGTGTGAGACTTCAAGTCACGAGGAAAGGGCAAATATAGAAACACAAATATATTCTTTATATAATGAGTCAGGTTTAGTTTCAATTTTAAAACTCATACAAAGGATGATAAAGTGCACAATGAAATGAATGAGCATCTAATGCAGTGAAAGTAATTTGTAGACATAATTTTTGAGATACTGTAGTTGAAAAGTTCCTTCAAGCCTGTGTGAGTTGTTGAAAAAGGTGCAGTATAATAGCTGGGAATAAAATTAAAAGCCTTTTAATTTGTAGTTGCGCCATTTAGACTACCTCATACCTTAAAATACTCTCATGACTGGCTAAGAAATGTGATTAAGAGTGTTTAAGGCCTTCAACCTCATCAATCAGTTGCTTATTTGATTCATTAACATTCCAGACCGACATTAGGAGAAACTGTTTTGACATTTGAACATCAGCGTCTGAGACAAAAGCTGAAAGCGCACCAGTATCACAACACTCTGTAGTTTTAGTGTTTATTTAAACCTTTTCCTCTCTTTTTTCACTCTCAGAAAAGTCAGTTCCTCAATGGGCGCCTTTTGTCCAGCGCATCTCATTAAGCTGCGTTCAAAGAAAGTCTCCATCGAGACAGCCGTGCGTAAAAGTTGCTAATGAGAAAGCCATTAAGTCCATTAACTAAACCTGATATTCAAGACTAACGCAGTTTTCGAGCCAATACACAGACTGGTGATGAAGTTTTGGTGTCTGCCAATCCCTGCTGTACAATGCTGAGGTGAGAATTACAACGCGACCTGCGTGTGTGGCTGTGCTTCTCTGGTTATTGTGGAATAGAATGTTTTTTGTTTCATTTCTTTTTGCTCCAAAGTCAGATAAAATTTTTAGGGTGCAAGATTTTAAACTCTTGCAATAATACTTGATCAAGTATTTAATCTCACTGCAGAATTGAGCATCTAACTGCTCATGAGTTTCTGCAACTATTTGAAATACCGCTGCTTTTTCCTTCTGAGGATCTCACCACTCCAAACAAGGGGCGGGGGCGGGGCGCTCTGAACTTTTTTACACCTTTGTAGTAGTGGGCACTCCCTCCACACGGTGATTGGCTGCTTCTGCGTTTATAGCGCACCAACATTCACGTTCACTGCTGAGTAGTCGGTAGCTTTCAGTCCGTGTGGCTTCTAGGAGAGGCAAATGGATGTGACAAATTATTTTTCATTCCATTCTTTAAGCCAGACGCATTTCATTTTTCCTTGATTCCTTCTTTTTTTTTTTAATTTATTAATATACTTGTGTATTGTCGCCTCTCCGAGCTGTCCGGTGGCTTTCCAATCCTCCCAGCTGGACAGAGATGAGTAGTCCCGATGCGGGTTACGCCAGCGACGATCAGACCCAGGCAAGGTGTACGATGTCAGTCATGATGCCTGGAATGGGACACTGCCAGTGGGCCGACCCTCTCAGTCCTCTTGGGGACACCAAAGTGAAAAACGAGCCGTGCGCGTCCAGCTCCGGCAGCCAGAATCGCGGGAAGAGCGAACCTCGGATCCGACGCCCCATGAACGCGTTTATGGTCTGGGCAAAGGATGAGCGCAAAAGACTGGCGCAGCAAAACCCGGACCTGCACAACGCAGAGCTGAGCAAAATGCTGGGTAAGGAAATTTATACTTTATTGTAACAGTCCCCTGTTACTGACCTATTTGCCAGATCTGCGCAGGTTATTGGGCAGTTAGGCCATTATTTTCCACTCTGGTTGTCAATTTTATATGACTTTATTTTTATTTACGTCAGTTTTATTCTCAGAAATCTGTAAATGGTTATTTCCCAGTGGATGCAGTGATGTCATTAAAAGTTATTCTGTCTGAGTTAAGCTGTAGATGTAACCTCAAAAACCTATTCCTCCCCCCTAAAATGGCAACAGGCTATTTTTGTGTGCATCACCGGACTGCATACAGTATCTGCTGACATATCACTGATGTGCACTCTCCTCTTGAACTGCAGGGAAATCATGGAAATCCCTTCCTATAACAGAAAAGCAGCCTTTTGTGGAGGAAGCAGAGCGGCTGCGAGTTCAGCACATGCAGGACCACCCCAACTACAAGTACCGGCCCCGGCGGCGGAAGCAGGTGAAGAGGATTAAGAGGCTGGACTCTGGTTTTCTGGTCCACGGCGTGTCCGATCACACGGCCTCGTCGATGCCTGGAGAGAGCAGAGTGTGTGTGGAGAACCTCGGCATTGGCTACCATGAGCACGGCTTCCAGGTTCCTCCACAGCCACTCAGTCACTACCGTGATGCTCAGGCCCTTGGAGGCCCCTCTTATGAAACCTACAGCCTGCCCACGCCTGACACCTCTCCTCTGGATGCTGTGGAGTCAGACTCCATGTTCTTTCCTCCACATTCACAAGAGGATTGTCACATGATGCCTGCATACCCTTACCACTCACAAGCAGCAGAGTTTCAGCCCCAGGACCCCCTCTCCAATCACCACAGCAACGCCATCGTGCACAGACACCCAGCCCCAGCTCCGGAGCAGCCCCTTCAGCCGGCCACGCTCCCCCCCCCATACATGGGGTGCCCCAACCCTCTAGCCATGTATTACACCCAGCACTGCAGTCCCGGTCACACCAAACGGCACCCCGGTGGAGCAGGACAGCTCTCCCCACCTCCTGACGCCCACCCTCACTCAGCAGACAGCGTGGAGCAGATGCACCACTCTGACCTGATAGGTGAGGTGGACCGCAGCGAGTTCGAGCAGTATTTGAGTTCCTCTTCAGCTCGTGCGGACATGACAGGCTTGCCATACGGGCCACATGAAGCTGGCATGCAAGGACCCGAAAGCCTCATATCATCGGTGCTGTCAGACGCCAGCACAGCTGTGTATTACTGTAGCTACAACAACTCCTAACCTCCTGCCCGGCCTGTTACCCTGCTACAAGGACACATGCTCTGACCTCAAATCTCTGTAGCTAAATTTGAACAAAAATGTTATTATTTTTTTATTTTTTCACTACTGAAACAGAAGGCTTATGAGATTTTGAACCCAGCTTTGTACTGTACAAGAACAGTTAATAAAGCCATAGAAGATTTTAGTAGGAACACTGGTTTGAACTTTTCTCTTCCTCTCTTGCAGGGATATGAATTCATTTTGTGATGATAAATATTGTACATTCACTATTTTAAAGTTTATGTATATATTGAATGTGGGTTTTTTTTTTATACTTTTGCACTTTTGAGAAATAAATGTTTGCAAATAGTCTTGTCCTCTCTTGTATTATTTTGTCTGTATTCTCAAATTCATGACGACATTTGATGCAGGGCATTGCATTTAATACGTTGATTTTATAATGGGGTATGTTTTGTTTTATAAATAGGTATATATTTAGTAATGACAAAAAAAAAAGCATTTTTGGAGCACAAATTCACTTTTCATATGGCCCAGCCTTATTCCTTATTATGTGGTTGTTTGTTTTTCCGACTTCCACACGGAGCTGAATGCGTTCCCAGCAGAAACAGTTGCTCACCTGGAAGCAGGGCAGCGGAGGGCTGCGACCCGGCTTCCTGGCCCGGACACAGTGGAGGTAATCTCAGTGCCTGCGTTACACATGGCGCCTTGTTTTCGCAGCATGGGAGAGCAGTTTATGCTCCGGACATCCTGTCTGTAAATGATTTCGTCTTTTCTGATTAATGGTAGGGGCCATTAAAATTCAGCGTGGACAACTACATCTCTTTTGAACAATGGTGACACTTTATTTTTGTGTATTTAACAACAGAACATGAGCTATACACTTCAATATCCATCCTCCAGCTATGCGTAATAACATGGCAATGACATCAGGCTTTATTTCTGTGAGTATACTGAACAGCTATGATATATTTGTCCACTAATGCCCGTCTGTGGCTTTGACATGAATCAAACTTATCAGGCTAAAATCTTTAAGAGATCAGACCAGACCTTGAGGGTAATTTGATGTATTTATAACTCAGCAAGAGTCCCGTTTTATAAATAGAGGTTTTCCCTATTTTAAAAGGAAGAGGTTCTTCTCTGAGGGGTCAATCACCCTGACCTCACGATCCATTTTTAGCACTTGAGAGGAAACATGGTCCTGAGGTGTGTATGTATATATATATATACAGTATATATATATATATATATATTCATGCGCTTTGTTCCCTCTGAATGTTTTAAAATATTCCCTTATGTAGAAGCAGACATTGGACTCGAGGTAAATATTGAGGGAGTTTCCTAGTGTTATTACATCTTCTATAGTTTTTTTTCCCTTCAGCATACCTTTCTGAGTGTTTCTGGTTGAAATAAGTAGAAGAAGATGTCGCTACGTGTGTTGCTTTCCCTTCTCTCACCCAAACTGACTTATTTACCTTCAGGCTGTGCAGGAGAATCCACTGTAATGGGAGTGAATGTGTTTAAATTCAGTCTGCAGCTGAGTGGCAGGTTTATCCTCGCTGTTGTTACTGCTAATAGGTGCATAACAACAGGCTCAGGCCACGATCCCCGAGGCATCAGCACAGTGGGTGGGGGTCACCTGCACGGACTTAGAGAGAGGCAGACCCCCCAAGTCAACCGTGATATTATCTCATCACGATAATTGACCTGGGCTAATTGATGAGGAAGAGCTCAATGAGTAAATCTGACAATTTAGAGTTTACAGGCTCTTACAGGCCTGGGAAGTGTTGGATAAACATACGTATATATTGGAGATACGATGAAGACTTTTAACGTGTTGGTGGGAAAATAGTATTCATTTTTAATTTTTTGTTTTGCTTTTGTGTTCTGTTAAATTTATAACTGAATCAAATTCACTTAAATACAGTTTGATAAACGGGAGTTCCAAAAAAAACTTTCAGAAACAAAATACATTACCATATTTATTTTAAAAAAATATTTAGAAAATGTTAAATTTCTCAGCGTAAACATTTTGTAAAATATAAATGTTACATGGTGTCATTTTACTCCTGGTCTTATGTTTTTTGTTTTGTTGGTTTTATTTGATGTGAAGCACCTTGTGATTTGTTTCTTGAAAGGCTACAAATAAGTAAATTTATAAATAAATTTACTTACTTACTTACTAATGGTATTTATTTAAGTATTATGTACTCTTGTATTTAACAAGGTAGATACATTATATGGTGTTAAGAGGCCATTACCATCAGATAAAATATTTTCACAATATAGCATTAGCATGCCCATTTCACACTATATAACTCATTGATTGTTTTCATATTGTCCCACATATAAGAAAAAAGAGTATTTATAAAAAAAACATTTTATCCTGTTTATAGCAGTGATGGTTGTATCAAGCAGCAGCACCAAGACGTTTCCAGGTAAAAGCAAGAAATTCTGTCAGAGCGAAAAGAGCACAGCTCAAAATCAGGAAATCAGGGCTTTTGTGATGTTCCCACTACTGCGGTAGTGTACATTTGTGTGTGTGTGTTTTTGTGTACGCATGTGTCCTGGGGCTTCGCTGCCAGCAGTGTGCAGGGAGCCACTCAGAGATTACAGCAGCACGGCGGGCTGCATTAACACAGCAGCACTTAATCATGGCACTGCCCTAATCTCATCTCAGGTAGCCGCCTTTCACAAACGCACAGACAAATACAGCTTCATTTAACCGCAAAGGAGACAGCTGCAGTTTGATTCAACAAACCAGCAACATCATCTGTATCTGACCTAGTCAGGTGCAAACACAGTGAAATTCAGTGAGAGGTTTTAGCACACATTATTATGTCATGACAGCAGTGCGTGGATACACTGAATAAACAGCAAATGCACAGTACAGACAGTACACCTCACCTGAGGAGCTGATTCCAGGTGCAAGCAATTATCTATAATTGAGTTCTCTCTCCTAACTTTACACCATCAGAAACAAGGAGAGCAAATAAAGAGCCATGTCAGAAGAATAGCTTTTAATTTTGGACCCAAATAAAATTTGAATTCTGAAAAAAATGGCTAATAGTTTATACAAGGAATAATCATAAAACATTTACTCATCAAATGAAGTGATGAGGTGAAAGAAATGGGACTCTTGATACTTGGTAGGACAGAGTTACTTTATAACAGTTTCATACATTGTTACTGCCTTATTTATAGTGATAAATACTTCTGTCATCCATTCATTGTATCTATGTTAAGACATCATATGAGTACAGTTTGGTTTGGTTGGTTTAGCAACTTATATTATGGAAAAGGGTTGCAGAGGATCTGTGCCAAAATGCATTCAGCAGCTTATTAAGGATTTAGTGATGGTTTACCAACATTTGTAACTGCTGCATAAATATTAACCAAGGAAAATTTTCACAACCTGCCAAATTTGTTCTCACTAAGGCCTTATAAACCATCTAAAATGAATAAGTATTTCATCTTGACTTGACTATTGTAATGGTCCTTATTCAGGTGTCAGTCTGTCATTGCTCAGTCGACTGCAGCTGGTCCAAAACGCTGCAACTCGGCTCTTAACTGGCACATGCAAGCGAGACCATATATCCCCCATACTGGCTTCCTTACTTTGGCTTTCGAACTGATGTTAAGAAATTATGGTTTGTTTTTAAGGCATCACATGGGTTAGCACCACCTTACCTCTCTGATCTCTTAACTTTGTATACTCCCACTAGATCCTTGACGTTTGCTGAGCAAATGCTCCTAGCTGTCCGAGGTCCAGATTAAAACATAGAGGACATCAGGTCTTTGCAGTAGCTGTTCCTTAAGTGTGGAAAAAACTACCCCATCACATCAGGACCACCCAAACATTAGACACTTTTAAAACCCATTTAAAAACCCATTTTTATTCTTTGGCTTTTCAGCCAGACTGAGTTCTGATTACTTTTTACTTATGTGGTTTTACTCATATTGTCTCATTTTCTGTTTTCTTTTTTAAAATCTGTCTTATTATTTTTATGTTATTTTGTTTCCTTTAGCTGTACAGCACTGTGGTCAACAGCTGTTGTTTTTAAATGTACTTATAAATAGAAAAAGGTCATAAATTCAATAACCAGTTACAATTATTAGATACAAATTATGCACCTTTTCTTACAATATTGTCTTATTAGAAAGTATTTATGCCATTTATAAAGGGGGAAAAAATGACAAACACTGTATGTTTGTGACATTTTAAAATTTTGGTCTGACAAAACAAGTTATTTGAGGACACCCGTTTGTGCTATGGGAACTCACTATGGCACTTTTCACTATTTCCTGACATTTTCTATTCTATACAATTAATCAGTCAATTGTAAAAAGTCTGATCAGCAATGAAAATGATTCACAAATGAGTAAAATAGAATAGAAAGTAAAATGTGCATGTAACACGATGTCAGATTTCAGCTTGGTTTTACACCTGTGTGTGCATTTGAAATGGGTTCGGTTTCAACGTAAATATCATGCAATAATGCACATAAATGAAAACCCTCTGTGCAAACTATTCAAAGTGAAGATTATCTCGACCAGTTTCAGAGAGAGCGACAGATAGAGGCTGCTAGGGCCCAAACTGATTAAGTCATTGATAGTAGATTGCAAATACAGCATGTGAGACAGCTGCAGGAGAGGGTGTGTCCTTTGTCTAAAGCAGGGCTGGTTGTTCATAATCCCAGGCATATGCTATCCCTCTCAGGCCTGATCGCTTTTATGGTCTCTGCCTGTCACACCATCGTCCAGTTGTGCTCCCACTATATATAGTTTCACAGATACAGTCAATCTCCACTCAATGCTATGACCCAAAAAGTTATTTTTCTATTGATTACAGCCCTGTGTTAGTAACATATTCAGTTATAAATAATTTTCTTTTTGCATTACAAAAATTGAACAGGTACGCTGCTGTGTCAAAATTCACACAAATTATTGACAAATGATTTGAGGCAACAATAACATGTCTTAATGTCATGTTTGAATGAAAGTATTTTGTTTTATTTCAGATTAATTAACATTTTTTGAATTGTTTCATGCAAAAAACTATACAATGAAAGAAGTTAGAAAATGCAATCCTTAAAAAAAAAAAAAAGTCAAAGTGACCAATTACACGTGACCTAAATCTGATGCATAACACTTAGAAATATTTGGCATTTGGTTAAATACTGATTCATATCGTGTGTTTTTAAATTACATTATGTGTGTAATTCAGGTTTGTATGAAACACCAGCAGGCCAATACAAGGTGTATAAGAATAGTCACGAGACATTAAGATGGTTGTTTTTTATGTAATGCCACAGGTGTAAAAATCTGTAAGGTATTGACGAAATGTGCTTAACCTAGCTTCACAGCAGTGGTGGCCTACATAAGCAATGTTTATTCTAACAAATGAATCTAAAAAGAGTATGAAGGTGTTTCAAAAGAGAGTAAAAAATATGCAGAAATGATAAAGTGTTTCAGCAGAAATAAGTAAGATAAGGCCAACAGAAGCTAGGTCTGATAGTACTGATTATAAAATGGTGGTTTAGTGCCAGAGAACATTTTTCAAACTGGCTGGCACATTTGTTTCACAGTCAGGAATTGACTCAGGGAGCTGAATCAACTCCAGGCCTCTCCTGATCAGCTCAGCACTCACTGTTCTTTTGTTTGAATCCCCTTGTGGCATTCAGGACAATTTTTAGCTCATGTCCAGGCGGTAGTGAGTATAAGATGACTACATCAGCAGTCAGTTTCCTCTCCGCTGTGTTTTTCTTTGGGAGGCTAAAAGGTGTTGGCAGAGTGTACAGCCACACTTTGCTCTCTTTAAGTCTTGTGTCCTCTTGTTACAGGATTCCCTGTTGGCTTTGCACCTCCCTTCTCGAGAAGCATGTAAGGAAAGTGAGCAAAGCTGAACAAAGAACATTGTGTAATGTGACTAGTCATTAATGACTGTCTTTGGACAAGGGAAAGCAAATTCCAAATAATGTAAAAAGATTAAATTACAATATGAATTTAAAATATACTTTAAAAGTTAATGAAACCCAAGTAAATAGAAAAGCTGCTAAAAACTATGAAAAATGGATGAAATATAATGGATGACCAGAAAATACTTAATTGGAAAAGCAGGTAAGCATTAGCTTAAAATAGCAGATAAAAATTATTATCTTAAAGGTAGCCAGTGAATAAATGTTTGAAATAGTTTGTTTACGGACAAATGGTTTAATAGCTTAAAGTATCTAACAGATACATGTTTGAAATATCAGGTTTAAAGTGATACATGTATGTTAAAATATGACAAAGTAGGTAATAAGCTAGCTAGCTTAAACAGCTAGCTAAAGCTAATGTGTTTATGGTAAAACAGATAAAAAATATCTAATGTAAAGGGGGTTAAAACAGCTAGCTTGAAGAAATTAATAAGTGACTGAAATGGTTAACTAAAATTAATCCATAAATGACAAAACAGCTCAAAATAGCTAAAGGAGACTTTTTTAAATGGCTAGCTATATAAATTGATAGATTGTAAACAGCGTGACAGAAAAAGGTTTAAATAGCTTGCTAACAGAAGGAATAAAGGTTTGAAATAGACATCTAAAAAGTGAAATTTCTGAAATAAATATGTGAAATAGCAAAAAAACAAAACAACTAAAAGTTACTGATAACTTGCAAAATATATTAGACTTAACAGTTGAAATGGTTACTTAAAAGTAACAAATTATTCCTTAGCTAATGTAAGCGGTTTAAAAAGGCAGCTAAAATGAACTTAAATAAGAGTTTTGAAGAAGAAGAGAAACTGATGAAATAGCTTAAGTAACTGATTAATAGTTGAAAACAAATAAGATATGTAATGAATTGTGAAAATGAAAAAATAAAAAAAATAAAGCTAAATAACTAGCTAAAAGTAAAACGTTAGCCCTTGGCTAAAAATAGCATAAACAGACAACTAAAAGATAATGAAATAGAGTTTTGAAGAAGCTGAGAAACCAATGAAATATCCAAAGTAATTGTGGTTGAAAATGAATAGAAGCAATCACTACATGCTTAAAATAGGTAATGGATTGTGAAAAGGAAAGAAAAAAAAACCTGAGTAAATAGCTAAAAGAAACTGAAATAAACACTGATATAAAATCTTCCTGTCCTGGAACATAAATTTTGGATGGCCTGTAACAAACTGCACTGATTTAATACCATCCAAAGTACTGCAGCTCAAGATAAATGTGGACCATTGTCTGTTGGTGTTTTTTTCTTTCTTTCGATCATTGAATCTTCAGAGAGCACCTGTCCCCACTTCCTCGTTCCGATGACTCCTGTTTGCTCCATCCATGAAAGATTGGCTGGGAACATCCTCTATCCGAGAGGAAGCCATGTTCTGTGAAATTCACACCCGTGGCCCCATTTTGGGAATCACCGGTAGGACTTCCTAAAAAATAAAAATACATAAAAATATAGTCTAAATAAAGGGAGGAGAGGGCAGAGTGTCATGACCCAGGTCAGCTGCCTTTGTTGTCTCATTGTTTTTGTGTGTGAATGAGTGTGTCTTTGTGTTTGCATGTCTGAGCAGCAGACATTTTATAAAATGTATTTGCTGTTTATGGGTTTATCATAAATTAGGGTCTTTACCCTAATATATCAAGCGCCTTGAGGCGACTGTTGTTGTGATTTGGCGCTATATAAATAAAATTGAACTGAATTATACCCACATTCGAGTAAACTTTACCGTCCTAGAAAAATTAACCTTGAGCTTAATGTCCATTTTGATCAGTTGTTTCAGTTTGATAAGTGATTACAGGACAGTTTTAATACTAATCTAGTGATATGAATTTAAAATACTATATTCAGAATAAGACAGCCTAGTAAATTAAATCATTATTTTGACCACTTTCCCATCGTTTTCATTATGAAAACTGAAAAGCTTGAGTTTGGCCTCAGAAACTTTTAGAAACTAAAAAAAGTTTTGATATCATATTTTCAGATAAACATTTTAATAAACTGCCGCACAACAATGTCTAGACATTGTTTGGTGTTTTTCTTTCAATAACACTGTTAGTCTGAAGGTTGTCTCTTACACAGGAAGCGTATTTGCGCTAGTGTTATTGGATTATGAACTTCAAACAAACATCAAACACATTTCCACTGAAACAGCAAACAGTCCACTTCCAGTTCCTCAGGAGCTGATTCCTCCACCTGAAGGTCCTGTCTCCTCCACTGCAGGCCTCATCTGTCCTGTTAGGTGTGTCAGCAACAATGTGCAGTGGTCATAAACAGACAAAATATTCTGATATATATAAAATTTTTAAAAATGAAATAAGTTTTTAGGGTTTGAAAGCCGCTGGAGAGGTTGGGTTTTCTGGAGGCTGTAAAGAAGCCATCTGTGTTGTTGGTTGTAGCCACCAGGGGTCAGCTGAGCACAGGGCTACATGGAGCTCACTGCCACATAAAACCTTTACCAAGTGTGTATCTGTAAAATGCATAATGTAACAATAATGCGGTAATGTGATACATCAAAGAAACAGAATAAAGCAATAAAGCTAAATACATGTAATCACAACAAAAGCCCAGATAAATGACATTGAATCATTCTACTGATATGATGTAAACTTAGAATACCAAATGTAAAATATGTTTGCATATTGATTAAAATACTATATAAAATAGACCATTTAAAGGGATATTTCTCTTGCATTTTGAGTCATTATTACAGAACAAATATGTAATATTATGTACCTTTCTTTCATGAGAATCAAAAATGGATCTTAAGCTACCTTTTATCAGTAAAAACCCTTTTTACTCTGTCATATCTTTTAAATTAAGTGTTATTGTAGGTATGAAGATGTCTGACAAATTAAAGGGGAAAAAAAGAAGATAAAGTGTCTTAATAAGATGGGGCACAGCATACTGCCAGAGCAGCTTCAGTGCATGTTAGCACTGATTCTCCAAGTCTCTTTAAATCTACTGAAGGGATGAAACGCCATTCCTTCAAAGGATATTCACTCATATAGGGTTTAGATGATGGTGGTGGAGAACACATTGGTCCAAAATCTCCCATAGCTGTTTAACTGGGTTAAAATCTGGTGAATGTACATGCCAAAGCATATGATTCACATCATTTTTTTATATTCATCAAAGCACTCAGTGACCCCCTCGGGCTCTGTGTAAGAGGTCATCCTGGAATAAACCACACCTATCCGGATAGAAATGTTTTATAGGATAAAGGTGATCTTTCAGAACAAATCAGAATTTCCGGAGCCCTTCACTCTAGTGATAAATAATCCTTTAATTTTTCATCAATCTCTATTTAAATATATTTGATGTACTTTAGACAAGTTTAACTGAACGGTATGAAAAAATCTGATCACTTCTGCTCTCACCCTTCAAGCAGAGACAAGTGAGGCAGAAAATATGGGGAAAATAAACTGACTGGTTAATGAGAAAGCAGTAAATGTTTTAGTATTTGAACAGCCTCTGTGATGCTACACTGCTGCTTCAGTCACAATGCTAACATTGCTGTAAATGCAGAAGCTTGTAAAGTAAAAGGCTACAATTGATAATTTAACTAGTCGCTGTGAGATTACTGGAGAGTCTGCGGGAAAATGTAGTGAGTGTGGCTAGTTGGGAGTAGGTGACCCTGCTATGAGTCTCATATGCATGCAGGTGAGGTGGCATGGCCCAGTAATCCCAGACAGAAGCCCTGCTATAGTGACGCACGGCCTGGTATTTTAAGCTCCAGCTCTGCTGTTGCTTTCACCAGTTCTCGTAACACGCCATCGAAACAGCATGTTATAGTACACTACAGGTCAATGTAAACATGTGACGACAAAATTATAATTACATAACTGCAATATACAGTGTGCACATCATTATATGGTAAACTGTCACAATGTTTTATTGCACATGAACTTAAGGTTAAATCAAGCAGCAAACATTAAAGTTTAGGAAAATACAAGGGCTCCTTCACTCTTTTGAGTTTAATGTCATTTTTAATATACAGATGAGATGCAGAAATTGAAAAGAAGTTTTTTCTACATGCTAAACACAGATAAATAATATATTTTATAAACATGCATTATTTTTACAGCATTAAAACACACAAGCTGGACCTTTTCAATAAGGCCACCCATGTTTTGAAAAGAAAATAAAGTGACCCCCCAAAAAAAAATCAGTAAAAGGCAGCATGATGTCAGGCAAATGACTGTAGTGAGTCTGAACTGCTATTAAACTCCAATGCAGTGTGTTTCTTCGGCGACTTGTGCAGTGGTGCATGTCAGGGAAACTGCCAAGCTGTGGGCTAAAATGTAAGTAGCGTCGGGTGCAACCCGTAACCTGTAACCGTCATTCAATTTAGTTAGTTAGTCAATATGGCCCTCTGAAGAAGGCTGTTGCCCACCCCTGCCTTAAAACACTGTGACATCCATCCATCAGAAAGTGCATTATGATGCTTTCTGATAGATGGATCATGGACAGTGCACAAAATCCTCACCTTGTATTATATTATAAATGTTTTTTAATACTGCCTTGTTTCATTAAATACAGTTTTATCTGTATTATGAAAATAATAAAGTACACATTTAATGACTGTGAAATAATTGTGCATTAAATATAGAGCATTTTATTAGCTGATGATGCTATAACCAGTAATTATTTTGACTTAAAGTCTTGCAAGAATTTTTTTGTTTATTCATTCCTACAGAGGTCTAATCCAGTGATCATAATTTGTTATTTTATAGCAACTCAGAAGTATGCAGCAATGTTCGCATGTGTGTGTTTGTGTGTGTATACATACCCAGGCTGCTTCTATTTACTATTTGATGACATAGTGTGCTAGCCACGCAATGTTTTGTTCAGCTAAAAGGAGGAATTAATCGAGATCTCTGACTGCATAAATGGCATCACACTCTTTATTTAGTCCAGCAAACAGCTCAGGCCATCTGGATGTGCTGGTCTGAGCAGAGAGTTGATGGAAATGTGGAGCAAAGCCTTTTGAATATTGCATAATTTCTATATCTGACATCATCATTTCCAGGTTTTGTCCTGTTTCCTTGAGTGTTGAAGAGATTGTAAAAATCAGATGGCGGCTGTGGCAATAAACATATGGACAAGCAGAGGATTGTTGTATAGTGTATTGTTCTAGTTCTAAACTGTACCGATAACCATTTAGTTTCCCTCGTGACTGTTATCTGCCCATTTGTTGTGTGAAAATGTGTGCTGCACTTCCAGATAAAAAAAGACTACTGATCATTTTCAAAAAAATCTGTTAGTCCAGATTTATGACTAAAGTCCACAATAAGAAATAGAAACTTAAACTATCCTGGTTGATCTTTCTCTCTAAACAGTAGCCAGCACTGATAAATAAACTGTCACATTGCTGCCGGCGATGGTGAACCATCTTCTGAGAATTCTGAGTACAAGAAGTACAAGTAGGAGCCTGTTATTTCTATCAGTTCATAATTCAGCAGCTGAAATGAAAAGAGAAGTTGACTTTCCAGCACAAGCAGAAGTACTCTGTGTGATTTAAATATTAGTTAACCAAATTCTGCTCAACAGCTGCTTATTTCCAAGTATTGGGGGTGAAAGGACTAACAATAACCACAACAAAGAAAAGGGAAACTAACAAAAGCAATACAGAACAATGTGAGTGAATGCAGGAAGATGGACTTACTTAAGTTGCTTACATATACAGATGTACAAATTAAATAAACATTGGTTTAATGTTCCCAAAGTAGCGCCCAGTTTTTGTGTTCATAAAAGAGCTTAAGAGAGAACAGCTGAATGCAAATAAAAATAACATCTATTTGCTTTAAAAAGTCTACCCTAACTGAAGGCAGACCTCATCTCAAGAAACAATGAGTGCGTGAAAAAGTATTGTGGGTCATTTTCCCCCTGCAGAAATCCCTCACATGCACACAATAGGCACCATCTCGACTGAAATTGATTGAGGCGGTAACCTGTTTGTGAACCCTGAACATCAGAAACACTGATCTTTAACAGCCCACAGAGACAAGTTAAACAGTGGGCGACTTGGATTTGCCACATCCTTTTGTTGTCAGGTTCAGAGAAAGTCAAGGCCAACTCAGTAAGTCTTTATCTTGGCTTTGGTGTGTGTGTGTGTGTGTGTGTGTGTGTGTGTGTGTTTAAGTGTGTGTAAGTTATGAATAAATGAGAGAGAGAGACTAGAAATAATGACTACGTGCACATTCCTGTGTATATGCCCGCTGGTAATAATGTCTATAAGTGTGCGTGTGTCTATTGTAGGCGTACAGTACATGTGCTGCTTGCAGCGTCTGGAAACTCCATTTGAGTGGCGATCAGGATGCCAGCGTCTCACACAGGGAGGCCGCCTGTCTCGCCCTCTCCACTCAGCTCTGCCGCTCAGTGACTGACCCTTAATCAGAGGAAGGTTGTCTGATGCGAGCACAGACGGATAAATCACTCCTCACCCTGCGCTGCTATCTGGGTCGTGTGTAGCCAGGGTGTCCCGTCAGCGGACTGGCCCTCAGCCCGAGCCCTCCAAAACTAATAGCCGTGTGGTATTGAGCTCTTTGGTGAGGAGGACCCTGCCTGCCACTGTCCTCTGGGGAATAATAGTCCACATTCTGTGCATATCAGTATTTATATTTCTGTTGAAAGGCTCTGTTGTTGATATACTGTAGCCTCACAATCTGCGGACAAAGAAAAGACACTCTCCACTGAACATTTTCTTGTCCTCCATTGTATATTGTCTGCATTTCCTTATATAATACTTTTTTATTATTTTTTTTAGTTTAGTTAGTTTTTTAGTTCACACTGTCTCTCTCTTTGTTGTGTTTATATAATTATATTAACACTGTGCTGTTCAGTTAAAAGAAAATCAAAGCTGGAGCTATTTATGTACTGACCCAGTTTACTTAAAGGAGGCTTAAAAAGCAGCAAAAAATTCTTTTAAAAAATTTCTCCACTGAAGTTTTTTTTTTTTTTTTTAATGTACACTCACTGGCCACTTTGTGCAACTGCTTGATAACAGAAAATATTTTATCAGCCAATCACATGACAGCAGCTCAATGCATTTATGCATGTAGACATAGTCAAGATGACCTGCTGAAGTTCAAACTGAGCATCAGAATGAGGAAGAAAGGTGATTTAAGTGACTTTGAACGTGCCATGGTTGTTGGTGCCAGACGGGCTGGTCTAAGCATTTCAGAAACTGCTGATCTACTGGGATTTTCCCACACAACCATCTCTAAGGTTTACAGAGAATGGTCTGAAAAAGAGGAAATTTCCAGTGAGCAGCAGTTCTCTGGGTGAAAATGCCTTATTGGTGCCAGAGGTCAGAGGAGAATGGGCAGACTGCTTCAAGCTGATAGGAAGGCAACAGTAACTCAAATAACCACTCGTTACAACCAAGGTATGCAGAAGAGCATCTCTGAATGCACAACACGTCGAACCTTGAAGCAGATGGGCTACAGCAGCAGAAGACCACACCGGGTGCCATTCCTGTCAACTAAGAACAGGAAAATGAGACTACAATTCACAAAGACTCACCAAAATTGGAGAACAGAAGATTGGAAGATTTTCTTGGCACACTTTGGGCCCCTTAGTACCATCTGAGCATCATTTAAACACTAGAGCTTACCTGAGTATTGTTGCTGAGCCTGTCCATCCCTTTATGACCACAGTGTACACATCTTCTGATGGCTGCTTCCAGCAGGATAACACACCATGTCAAAAAGCTCAAATCATCTCAAACTGGTTTCTTGAACATGACAATGAGTTCACTGTACTCAAATGTCCTCCACAGTCACCAGATCTCAATCCAATAGAGCACCTTTGGGATGTGATGGAACAGGAGATTCACATCATGGATGTGCAGCCGACAAATCTGCAGCAACTGTGTGATGCTATCATGTCAATATGGACCAAAACCTCTGAGGAATAAGTGAGTTATGAAGTCAAAAGGGGGTCCAACCCAGTACTAGCAAGGTATACCTATTAAAGTGGCCATGTGATACTAAGAACTAATGCTGATCCTAGTTTACTAGTTAACAAGGTAGACTACTGCATAAATAAATATTTAATGAAGTAATTCTGTAAATAGGATGCACCGATAAAGGCCAAACATCAGTAAAGGACCGTATCAGCCTTGTAGACTGCTATCGGCCAAATCGCAGATAAACATACATTTAAATGACAGATAAAGATGTTTATCTGTTGTGTCAAATCAGTTTTGCACTGGCTAAGTGTTCAAAAAGACTTTGATGAAGAACTGAAAGAAAAAAAACTTCTTTTTTTTATTAGGACCTTTTTTCCATATTCATACACAACAGGTGCACGCAAGGTCAATTTTTACATGTTTTAACATACAAAGCAGCACCAGGTGAAACAAAAATAATATTTAATAATTTAAAAAAAATAAAACACCCTACCCTCCCACCCCAAATTGGTCTGCTTTTGTAACTGACTGTATCACAGCATACAAAGCATACAGTTAGCATATAAACTTGAACCTTCTTAGTTTTTTAAGGAACTCTGACTGCTTGGCTGGAGAAATAGAAAGAAAGAAAGAAAGAAACAACCAACTGAAAACAAAAGGGAATGGGAAAATGTTTTTCTAAGTGATGAAGACTGTTGATCTTTTACCAAAATATGAGAGAAGAGGCTGCCATGTAGTATAACATTTCTTAGTTGACCCTCTAAAAGAAAATTTAATCTTCTCCAGTTTAAGTAATGACATTAAATCGGTCTTCTGCTGGAGGCTTAGGGTGACTTCCAGTGTAGGAGGATATGCCTGCTGGTAATTAAAGAAGCAGATGATAAAATGTATAATTTCTGTTTAGTTAACTCAGGATAATTCAAAGGAACTCCAAAAATAGCAGTGAGTGGACAGGATATAGTTTTAGTCTCTAGAACGTCAGACATGATTCTGAAGAAGTTTTTTTTCCAAAATCCTGTTAGTTTGGAACATGGCCAGAAGGTATCGGCTAGACGGGCCGGGACAGAGACACATCTATTACAGGCCTTGTCAGTACCAGGAAAGTATTTGGCTAATTTGGCTTTGCTCAAATGGATTCAGCGCAGCACCTTAAATTGTATTAGATTAAGACAAGTACAGGATGAGGAATAATTAGCATGTAATTTGGCTTTGTCCCACCAGGAGTCCTCAAAGTGTACTTCCAGCTCAGCCTCCCACTCTCCTTTAATTTTAATGAGTGGCGAGGAGTCAGAATAAAGAATATGGGAGTACAGCCTAGATGTCAGCCCTGTTAGCTTTTCTGGTTTGTAGAATATTTGATTCTTATTTATTAATTTTAATAAGGAAGATTTCCGCTTTCCTGTTACAAAAAAGGCACATAGAATTTCATGATTGTGCATTTTCATTTAATAGATCATTTTTTTCAGTGGTTCTTTTTTTATTCATTACAGAAAATAAATGTCTCAAGAAAGTAGACTTCAATATATCAAAAAAATTCATAGTTACCGCTAATCTTTTTTTTTCTTTTTATGTTTTAACAATTAAAGGGGATGCTGTTGAAAGGGGGGAAAAAAACAGATTACGACCATGAAATGAATGTGCAAACAACCTCCGAGCCTTTTACTGTAATTACCAAGAATGTTGGTCAGTTTGAGTGCAGCCTAATTGAATAATGGTGATATCAGGGAACGAGGGGGAGTGCGGAGTGATTTACCGCACTGAGGAGTGTGCTTATCTCTCCCTCTGTCCTATGCAGGAAACACTGGGATGTCACCAGGCAGATTAAAAGCTTGGCACAGCTGATAGGGAGCGCTCAAAATGGACGGGGTGGGGACCTCTGACTGCTGTGCGAGGGGTGTTGGAGGGGTCGGGACGGGCGGTGGTGTGACCTTATGAGTCCCGCTTGGCACGGATTCATTCAAAATCTGGGAATTCCACTGGAAGTTAGGAGGGAAAAATAGATATAACATCATGCAGCTTGAATGGAATTTTGACTAGTAAGCACATTTTTGTCTAAACGTGTGCCAAGCCACATTTTTTACTTCAAACTAAATGACCCCAAAGGAAAAAATGGAATTTATCAACATTATAGCACATGTTTAAAATTTCTGTAGGAAATGGGTGCAAGAAAAGTTTAAAGAGGTCATATTTGCGGGACCAGCTGCCCGACTCTAAATTGACGTGAATGTTTCTGGTCACTGTGCAGCTGTATCACTTTTAATTGAATTTCTGACAGCTGCTGTGCCATCAGGAGTTGCGCCTCTTATGAAGGCTAAACAGAGAGCAGTGCATTTTATTTTAAGTCATAATACAAAGCCCAAAAAACGTGGCTCAACATCAGAGAAAACTATTATTATTTTCTCTGTAGCAGGAGCTGATGGAGGCTAGCAGAGACTCTTGAATTGAGGCAATATATGCAGACTGAGGAGAGGTGTTTGATGGAAACACGGGGAGACAGATCTGGAGGAACAGCTGCATGCGGGACGCTGGGCCAAATATAGAAAGGGGACAAGGGCCAAAACATATCACACATTTTTTCCCATTAACAGCATAGGTTTGAATCTAACTTGGCGCCAATTAGTTGCGGTATAGGCGCAAGAGGGCTTTAAATATAGAGCATGGCAAAGGGTGGCAATACACCCGGAACGCGGAGACAGATGTCTTCGTCATGGCGGCCTGTGATTTCACGTGAAGGAAAAACAACAGTATTCATATCACCAGCTGGTTTGGTATAACTCTGTGACGTGGAAGGTTATGTGACAAATGGAGCTTCAGAGAGCTGTTGCTATTACCTGTCACGCTGCGTTAAGTGCAGAGCTTCAGCTCGAGCCTATTTTCAGTCTGATTCGTGTCTGTTTAGCAGGACCCGCGCTGCTCTATCAGTGTGACCAGCCGTTTTTACCCTCTCCGTTTCAACATTTGCCTGTCTCTTATCTCTGCAAGTGGAGGGCTGGAATGAGGGGCATGCAGGCTTCAGGCCTACCTGTTTACGCTGAGGGCTTCCTCCATTGTCCCCCCAGCTTCCTGTGAAGGATTTTTCACATTTTTGTGCTCGTTGTTGTTTTGGGAACAGGTCATGGGCTCGGATCATGGGAGCCTCCCGTGGCATTCCTGAATCCCTGTCTGGTCGGGCTCAGCAGGAATTCTTTCCTACGGCACATATCGAGTGTTTCGTACACACCTGAGATATTTTTTCAGCAGTAAATTAAACAGTGTGACAGACTGTCATCACTTAATCATTTTACACTGAGCTGAAACCCCACAACTTTTGTGTTCCTTTGATTCCTTCACTTCAGCCCCAGGTTTACTGTGGAATTAAGTCATCTTTGTACACTAATCCCTTTCACTACAGAAATAGATTCAGTTCAGTCCAGTTTTGGTAGCTGTTATGCAACTCGTGATAGTTCATGGTTAAGGATATTCATGTCCGGCTAATACCTTCAGGAATACCTTTTAACCTGATCTACAACTGGAGTCCATTACCCTTCTAAACCTAATTGTATTTCTAGAACAAGAACTATTTTTGTTTGGTAATGACTATAGAAGTCTGTGTTTGTCTTTATATGAATGTTATACTTTTATACATTTTTATTTTATTATATTACATATTTATACATCAGGCGGTGTATTTGTTCAGTTCACATAAGCTCAAAGTAAAGACAAAACAAACCTCTGATCCAAGACATAACTGAGTTGATTTCTCAGGAAAGAAGGTGAATGTTTTTCCCTGTCACTGAAAACCAGTGCTTGTCTCTGCAGGTCCTGAGAATGGAGAGTCCTTTAATCCTTATTACCTAAAGAGGTCTTCAATGAGATTACAACCCTGCATTAATATTACAAGTGCACATCAGTGGACCATCTGTTGCCACTTGTGAAGAAAACCTAACATTTTAGTTCATGTAACCTCATATTTCAACCTCATGTAAGAATACAAACACTATGAAAGTTGAAATATTTCAATTTGTCGTGAGATTTTTGACAGATTTGCCACTTACAATATATTCCCATGTAAAAAAAAATGCGCATACATGACGTGTAATTACATGTCAACATAAAACATATTGTTAATAAATCTGAGATCCTTAGACCACTTCTTTAACCTGCTGTGATAGCTCCACATGCATGTGCTCGACACACCTTTCTGGAGAGGATTTTCAAGCACTGCACCTGCAGCGCAGCTTAACTCTGAGCAAAGATTAAGCAAATTAACTATGATGGTGTCTCCCAAAATACACAGTTACTGTGCAGTCAGTTGAACAGCAGCCACAATGTAGAGCACGGAATAACATTTCATGGATCCTTTTAAAAACATTTGGAATTTTGCGATGCCAACGAAGGTGAGTTCCCACTGAAATCATATACTTCTTTATCTGTTTGCTGGCTCATTTTTGTGTAATTTATGTACTACATTTAGGTATACTGTATTTATTATACATGCAATGTTTGAAAAGCTATATAACCATAAAGATTTTAAGGTTAAATAGTTACTTACTGGAAATATTTTGTCCTGAAAAGGCATAAAGAAATCTCTTGATCTCTTCCTACTACACCTACTACCAACTATACTGCCAATAGTAAATCAAAGCTCTGATATTAAATAGATTAAGGAGCACAGTAAATTTTAAAAAGAGAGAGATTTAACATGTAAATGTGGTATAAAAATGTTCTCATACCCTTACATATGTGCTCAAACTAACACTGGTAAGAGAGAATTATTTGTGAAATATTTCCATATCAAGTATGCTCTGCTGCATTGTTAAAGCCAGGTAATTAAATAACTGCAGAAGCCACGCAACTGGCTGCTTTCCCAGTTAGATCATGTTACCTGATGGCAGCAGATGAACAAAGTAAACAACATATGTTTGTAAGACGTCATTCAGCTGTTTGCCTTGAACAAGGCGATAAGTTGTTTGTGTGTTTGCAAAAGTCCCATAAGACACAGTCCCCTATGCTTCAGGGAGTATATGGGCAGGTAAACAATCAGCAAATTCATGAAGCAGGTTCATAAAATCCTAAATACGTGATACATGTATTTAGCATACAGAGAAAAAATATGTGGAGTAAAACAATTATTTCCTACTAAATACGTAAATCAGGTGTTCAAAAGCATGAGAATACCTATCTAAATGGAAAAAGGCATTTGATTGTAAACTGACAAACATTGCCAAAATTAGAGCAAAATCAAGTCCGTTGTGATGAATGTAATATTACCTAAGTGTTAATTGAATGTACATAAATAACTGGAACTGGTTAGTTAAACGGAAAGGGAACATTTTGCAAAGACAAGCGAAGACCAAGCGTTGTTTGTTTGCACAAAGATGGCTACACTTTTGTCAAATCAGCAGGAAACTCCATTTTCTATCCTCCAGCTGGGTCTCACTCCCAGTGCCTCACATATGGATGCATGTTCAGGACCCCTTGGAGTCATGGGTACTCTTTGGTGTCATTTTCGAATGTGCAGGGTTAACTTTGTAAATGGGTGTATTTTAACCCTTAAGACCCCAGTCACACAGGCCTAGAGACTGGTCGGAAACCATCTGGCAACCTCTGGTTGGGAGGGAAAAATGTGTATCCCTGACCAGTTGTGAGTGGTTGCTGGAGGTTGCTAGTGGTGTGAAATTGATCGCTAAAGCCTCATTCACGCAGGCCTAGAGACCAGTCAGAGACCTTCCTGGTAACCACCAGTCACTAGGGAAAATTGTGTGTTCTGAAACCTGTTTGCAGGTAGTTGCTAGATGTTGCTAGAGGGAAATTGGTCGGAAAGAGGTATACTGTGCTGTACCAACAACTTGTGTCCTTGTGATTGCTTTGGTCGCCAGCAGATTGCCACAGTTGCTGGTAGTTTGCATGAAAGACGCCGACTCATCTGCAAAGACACGCTAGCTACTCTCCGAGCGGTAGGGAAACTGTGAAGAGTGCAGTGCAAACCCGAAACAAAGAATGTTTGACTTCAAAGTAAAAGTTGCGCATTTTTAAACATGTTGGTTTCAGCTGTAAGGCGAAACTTTTACTTTGAAGGCAAACATTCTCCATTTACAGTTTGCGTCACACTTTTTCATGTTTCACTACAGCTCAGAAAGTAACTGGCAAGTGTTTGCAGAAAAATCAGCGTTTTCCATGCAAACTACAGGCAACTGGGGCAATCTGCCTTCAACCACTCGCCAAATGCACATTTTTTTCTCTAGTGACCGGAGGTTTCCAGGGGCTCATTGACCGTCTCTAGGCCTGTGTGACTGAGGCCTAACCTAACAAAGTAGTTTTGGTAGCTAAACCTAAACAAATAGCAAGACAAAATGAAACTAGAAAACAAGTGAAAATAAATTAGCGCATAAACAAAGAACAGCAGCCTGCTGGTTGAGTTATGCCACCCCGCCCCCTCGTGTTTTCACAAATGGACATTGCTGCTCTTTCAAATACGAGCTTTTGTTCTCAGTGTCCAATATTGCCATGGCAAGTGTGTCAGAGCACCAGTAACATGGACACCTTGTACATATCTCTGAGATAGCAGCAGCAGCTTTGACAAAATAACAGTGTTTGACACCCAAAAAAATAAAAGCATATGGGGAACACGGAGGTCTTGTGTTGAGGACAGAAACGCACAGGCAGACTCAAAAACCAGATATGACCAAATAAATGTGATCAAAATCATGGAAAACAGCAGATTTCAGAGATCAATGACAATTACCAGGTACAGTTCATTCACAGACCATTTTAAAAAAGCACTGAATATGAGTAGTGAGGGAGAAAGATGTGGCAGAAACCATTTTAAAGATCAAAGAGTTCAATAGATGGATGTGAGTTGAAATTCAACGATCATGGACTTGATGTAGAAACCTTTAGTGGAGAGAGCCAGGGGAAAAATTCCAACCAGACTGCACTAAAATCAAAATCTATGTCCCCTTTTCTGAAAGTAAGCACATTTAATATTTTATGTCTAGTAGTTTAAGGGTGCTTCTGACCAATAACTTAAAACATTAGAGGAGCTTTTTACACCTGGCCCCCCAGAGTAGCAACCAAAAACAGTCAAACACAACAGTAAAGGAAACTTCCTTGTTCTTACTAACCTCCTAATCCTTTCTTTCTCTGCTCTTGCAGCTAATCAGCGATGATGAATGAGGCAGGGCTTCGGAGGACCCTCCCTGACCAGTTATCAGGGAGTGGGCAAACTGTTGGCACCTCACGCCACCCAAGCATCATTGACCCTATACTATCAAAGCGGGTCTGTTTCTACAAAAGTGGAGATCCTCAGTTTAATGGTCTGCGCCTGGTCATCAACAACCGCACCTTTAAGACCTTTGATGCACTCTTGGACAGTCTATCTAAAAAGGTTCCCCTGCCTTTTGGGGTGAGGAACATCACCACTCCTCGGGGGATTCATGCAATCAGCACTTTGGATGAACTTCAGGATGGTAAATCCTACATCTGCTCTGACAGCCGTAAGGTAAAGCCTATCAATCTGGCCCTGGCCAGGAAGAAGCTGCCACCTTGGTACCACGCCAGACCGGTTAGCTCTCGCCGTCAGACTGTGCAGCATGGCAGGTTTTTCCCCAGCCAGAGCATCCACAAACAGGATTCAGTGCTTATTCGCACACCAAAGAGGCTACTGGTTTTTCGCAATGGGGACCCCACTGTAAAACACACCGTGGTGCTTCACAAGAAGACTACTCCCAGTTACGAGGCTATCCTGGAATATATCTCAGAGCTCATGCAGTTCCACGTAGTGAAATTACACACTCCTGATGGCAGACGTGTGAGTGTTCTCCTCTATCAGTACAACACATACAACACAAGTCATTCTAAGAAAAAAATAGTTTTAAGACTTAATGTATGTTAGGAGAACACTTCCTCTAAATGGAAAGAAATCAGTATCACTACTGACCCATAAGGGACTGACTTAACCTTGACATAAAATACTCGTCACATGAGGAGAGAGAATGTTAAGCTTCTTTGGCCACCCACCCTAATACCCTGAAAGGCCTTCTGGGATACTGCATTGTAAGGCTTTAGGTCACGAATCTATTACAAATTCAGAACCTGTGGGTAATGCATCAGGCCATTTTTTATAAATAATATATTTATTTTATACTTGTTATACACTCACATGCATGTAATTTGGCAGTATTTAACAGATTATTAGAATCAAGGTTGAAAAAACTATTTTCAAATTTAATGGTCTAACTTCTTTATCTTCTGTCTGCTGCAGGTTGATGGTGTTCCAGGCTTGATATTGTGCTCTGGGACTGTAGTAGCTGTAGGCAGGGAGCCATTCAGGCGGGCAGACTACAATGCACAGAAATCACCATCCCCAACACAGCTGCGTACCAACCAAATGGGCCTCAAGAGACTGAAGGCTTTGAACCGTAAGTTTAAATGGAAATCTAGATTTTCAGATTGTCTACAAATTGTTGTATTTAGTTGAAGAGAATATGTTAGAGGCACATCTTAAAGAGCAGTGTCAGTTCAGTGGACCTCTATTCATATGACACAATCAGTGTGCCTGGAGTAATCTACCTGGCCTCATGGGATAAAGCTTGGAAAAGTGCTGAGGCAATGCAATGTACATAATACTGTAGATGACCTACATACACAGTCCCTGGGTTGGCTGGCTATTCTTCCTGATGAGCAGCACCCGTACCATCTTTCTAACTTTCCTTTTGTTCTTTCTCTTCTCCCTTCATGCTTCTTGGGTGACCTCTTCAAACTGCCATCTATCCTCTTCAATCCTTGGATATTTCTACTTCATTTTTTGGACTTTTTTTTAATACTTGACTGGCTCTTTTGACTGACTGAAAAGGTAAAAAGAAGTCACCGTCATATTCTTCAAGGTCAAGGAATTTCTCCTCATCGTCTGAGAGGTACATCATTCATCAGATTCATAACACCATCGCGGAGAGTTCCTTTGGCATACACAGTAACCCCACAAACTCTGTTGAGTTGGCATCGAATCGTATCCTGGAATCAGTAGCAGAAACGGATGGTGATGAAGCTGAAGCGCAGGATCACATGCTGCCCAGCGATGACAATATTGAGAAGTCCTTCCAGGTGAATCAGGATGGCAGCATGACAGTGGAGATGAAGGTGAGGTTGACAATTAAGGAAGAGGAAGCCATCCACTGGACCACCACCCTGACACGCTCAAGTGTAAGCAGTCAGCTTAATGCGAACTCTTTACCAGATACTGAGGCAGAGCTGGACATCTGCTCGCCTGAATCAAACTCACTGGATTTACAAAGTCCTGCTGCCTCCGTCGACGCCATTAACAAAGACAGAACTAAAGACAACAACGATGATGATCCACCATCACTTGGTAATAGAGCTTTAAGTGAGAGCAGTAATGAAGAGAAGGATATCAAAAACCAGTCGGATGCAGTGTCCCCTGGGAGAGCTCCTACGCCAGGACATAAGCAAATGAGCAAAAAGCAAGCCTCTGTGGAGAGTATCAAATCAGTTACGGCAGACGGGATTCAGCAAGGAACTGTTGGCTCTTATTCCTACAGAGAACAGACAGAAAATGGAACAACAACAGAGCAATATTGCATGGTCAAGCAGAGTAACAGTAGACCGGTACCCAAACCGAGAAGACTCGGCTCTATTGATGTCGAAAGTAAAAATGTTTCTGGATTCAAATCAGCAAAAATCTTGCAGATTGAATCCAGTGGAGAGGAGGTCACTGAAACTGTCTTGCACATATATGAACAGCAGACATGCCAGGACAATTTCCTTGCAAATGTTTGTGCACACCCTGCTAATACTGCTGGAAGGCCAGCTACTTCAGAAACAGGACAGCTCTCCCTGAATGAATTTGAATCGGAACTCTGGAGGCCATCAACTGCTTCCGAGTCTATTAGTGTCGAGAAGGCTGAAAGCATGTCAGTAACTTTACAGAAGAATGGTGCAGTTCGAGGAAAAAATAGACAACAACTGTCCCAAAAACCTACAACAGGCCAAGTCAAGATGCAAAAAAGAGAGGTCAGTACATATAAGAGGGTATCCTCAAAACCCAAGGTGGTCAACAAACATGTTCGGAGGCTTGCGACGCCATGGAAGAGACAAAAGCAGAATTCTGCAGAGGCAACCGAGACACATAAGAAAGTAAAAACTTTCTCCAGTGCTGGATTCATTAGGAGGATTTATGGAAACAAAATGAAATCAGCAAAAAGTTTGAAAAACATTAAAAAGAGACCAACACAAAACAGAGATGGAGGTGTTCCAGCAAAGAGCTTAGAACTGTCAGATGACACAACAAGAAGTACGGTCAAAGACACAAACATACAATCAGTGTTAAAAAAATCCATAGAGAGAGTTTCTTTCGATAAAAGCAGGATGAGCGTTTCTCCCAATGAGGTAAGCCAAACACGTGGAGTACTGACACGTCAGACGTCAATGCATGCAGAGAAAAGGACCGAAAACGAGTCCTGTGATATTACTGGAAGCATGTTGCCTGCTTTTAACTCCTCCAGCACTGTTACAACTGGATATGTAGAAAGCTGGCTGCAGAAAGCCCATCTCAACCCCCCATTTCACCCACATGAGGAGCATAAAAAACTACAAGCAGTAACAGTGGCACAGACAGAAAACGTGAGGTGTGGAGAGCCTGAAAATAAGCATGGTTTGATTGCCGTGGCAGAGGAGGTAAAGTGTTTGGAGGAGACACCCAAAATAACATGTCAAACTTCAGAACCTCCATCAGAGAGTTTGCTGGCAACGTCTGTCAAACTGAGAGTCCAGTCTTTTGAAAATAAGTCAAGTCCATCAGTGGAGAAAACTACAGCCAGGCAGCAAACTGTTCATCATCATACAGCCACTAAAAACACTGGAAACATGCAGAATGACTCTGAAAAGGAAGAAATAAACCCTCCTTTTCCACCAAGTAATAAGACCTCAACAAAAACGCAATTAGACAGTGAAGTGGAAAATAAATCAAGCTCAGTCAAAATCTCATTCCAAAAAGCAACACCACTCAATACACTTTCCATGGAGCTACCACCACCACCTCCTCCTCCTGCTGGAAACACAGAGCTATCAAACACTGAATACTGCATGAAGGATGTATCATCAGTGGTCAGCAGCCCATTATATAGGCTCTCATCCCTGAGCAGTGAAGGGACAGATAATAATCCATTATCCATCAGTCCTACACCTGACAGGGCCGTATCATTTACAGACAACACAACAGCACCACTATCAAGAACACCCTCTATTAAAAGGGCCCCTTTGGTCAGTAATCTCTCTCTTGAAAGGAAAATGTCCCTCAGAAAGGCTTGTGTTGATAAATATGCTTTAAGCAGTGAGGTCACCCCAGAGAAGACCAGATTATCTAATGACATCAACACTGTGGGCGGTGATGGCGTCTGTTCAACAGAGACGCAACAACCAATCGAAATGCGACCAGAAGAGACACACCAATCATTGTTAGGTCTGATGAGCTGTCCATCGTGTGGTACTTCTGTGTCCCCTACTAGTTTAACATCTGAGGAGAGACCGTCATCACCCAGTATTTCATCAAATGATGCTTCAGTGGCAGACAATATCCCATTTAAAGAGGCAAAAGTGACTAAAGCAACTCAAAAAGGGGCATCAACACCTAAAACCCTGGTGAAAAAAGCAAAAGTAAAAACCAGCCCATCTCCAGAGAGGAAATTCCAAAGCCAGAAATCTTCCTTAGAAGCTCAAAATTACTCTTTACAATTATCGACAGTACAAAGTCACCCTGTGGATAAAACTCTGTCTCTGAATACTGGAATGCAAAAACATACAACTCCAAATTTAAGTCCCTCTAGTGAGAGAAAGCAGATGGTAAATAAACCAAAACTTCAAAAGAGACTCTCTCCATATTCTCAGTCTCTGGACATGGTGTCACCGCCCGTTAGACGCAAGTCAAGTAGAAAGCTACTCTCCAAAGACCTCTCCTCAGACAACCCATCAGAGCCAACAGGTAGGACACAAAAGAAAGCATCAGCCCAAAGAAAAGGTCACCAAACACCACAGTTGGTAAGATCAAAAGCTGAACCAGTCAAAACACTGACTTCTGAAACTTTCATGCCACTAGAAGCTGATCAGAGTACTCAAAAGACGTTGAACGAGGCAGAAGGTAACGCAGCGGATCAAGAGAAATCTATGATAGGCATGCAAATAACAAATCCATTAAACACTGCAAACCAGCCAAACATGAAACCAGTCCTTGAAAAGATTTGCTACTCAATCAAGTCAATTAGACAGATGACTCAGAACAAACGTCCGTCCTGCCTGGAAAAGTCCAACAGCTTGCCTGACTTCTCCTCCCATGTAGCTTCTACATTTGGCTCCTCATCTAAAGCTCTTCTTGCTTTCTTGTCTGTCATGACCCTAAAGGAAGGCGTAACCAACCTAAATAGGGACGAGTTGAATTCAAACAACGTCAGCTGTGCAGAGGCTTTGAAAATGATTGATTCGCTTAGAGAAATTGCCAGCATCGAGGATTCCCACAAATTGCAAACAAGTTTGTCAAATTTGCAAAAATCAGCCTCAAAACAGCTCCTGCAGAGCTGGAAGGGCTTTCAGGAGCTCAGTGACAGATGCAAAAGCCGCAGCTCAACGCCAAATGGTTCTGAGCCAGAACTCATAACTAGTGCAAATCCCGAACAAGACTGTTTCACTGAAGAAAATATTATTGATGAGATCATGGATAACCTTGACGTACCAGAGAAGATAAAGGAGGAACTGGCTTCTCTTTCAGAGATTGCAAAATATGAGCATGACATTAAAGAGCTTTCACCAAAAGAAAGCAGTGATGAAAACACGGACAGTTTTTCCAAAGAGGATGCCGCTGATGCGGATGTAAGGTCCATCATTAAAATATTCACAGATATCAACCAGACAAAGCAATCTGGAGTGGACAGATCTCACCAGATAACAGAGGAAGCAAAGCACAAACAGACTGTCCAGGCCACTACAGACAATGATGGTCAATGTGGGCTTAAATATCCACCAGCTGATCCCCATTATGAACTAGTTACTGAAGAAAGGCAGCTTCACAGTACAGCATCATTTGCACAAGAGGACAAGGAGGACTTGCAGTCATGTAGGGACGCAGCACATCAAGAGAATCAGGAAAAGCAAAAAGACCACAATGAGGACAAATTAACTCAAGAAAGGGTGAACATCAAGGGAGAAATCAGGAGTGAGAAAAATGAGTCAGATGCAGATGATGAAGGACAGAAGATGTCAAGTCCCAGTAAAGATTTAGCGCAAGAGAGCTGTAAGCAAAGTGTACCCTGTTCAGAAGCAGGCGAGCAGCAGATCTCACAGGAGGATGAGTCCGAAGCTTCATGTGAGGAAATAAAACAGGAAAGCAGTGAAGCAGAAGACTTGTCCAACCCTGAAAGTAACTCTGAGGAGGAAGAGGGCAAGCTACCCAGCCGCAGCTACTATGTGGAACTAAATGTAAGAGAGGAAAAAAGCATTTCCAGCCTGGACAGTGAAAATCGGACAGAGGTCAAATGTAAGGAGATGAGCAAAGAAGGCTTATCTACCCCTGTGTGTCTGTACAGCTCTGAGAAGGAACAGCAGAGCCAAACATACAGTATAGGACTGAATACCAGCACTGATGAAAGCACTGGAAACTCAGATGTGGACAAGTCATCTTCAGAGGAAGAGCAGGCAGAGGTTGAATGTAAGAAACTGCGGGTGATTGTTGAAGAAAGTTTGTCTGGCATTGAGGAAGAGCAGGAGGATGTGGAAGAGAAACATCTTCATGATCTTCCAGATGATCGGGAGCAAAACAAAACAGCTTCTTCAACTTTAACAGCTTTGATAGAAGAGACAGATGAAGAAAAGGTTAGCTCAGAAGATGAGGACCCTTACATTGAGGAAAGCGACAGGACAAAAAATGAGAGTATGCAAAGCAATTTGATAGAAAATCAGGTTTCAGAAAAAGACGACAGCAATTTGATAAAGTGTGACAGTTTAACGTGTTATAGGTTTAATACAGACGATGACAGCGGGAATGATCACAACAGCTTGGAAGAACATGTAGACGAAGAGCAACCCAGGGTCGAAGATGAACAAATGAGCAGCTCAGTTGAAGAATTAAGCTACTATGAAAAAGAGTTCAGCTCAGAAGAGGAAAAGGCTCATGTGGACAGATACAAAGAAGAAAGTCAAGCTCCTGCACTAGCAACACAGTCTGAAGTTACTAACTCTGAAAAGTCTGCAGAGAAGCTCCAGTGTCAGTCTGAAGAAATAATGTCCCAGTCAGTCGCAGAGAGAGTAATTCTTCTAGAAAAGCAAGTTGCTGATGCTGAGAAAAGAAAAAGTAAAACAAAAGGTTCTGCAGTCAAACGTTACTCGCAGAGAAAGGCCCTTATTGATTCAGATGAAGAGTGTGAATCACCCTGTGAATCACCCACATCTCAGCTGACTCTCTGCACCCGATCGGCTCCCCAGTCATCACTGTCTTTCAGCTACGACTCCAGTGGTGTCATAACCACAGAGCCTGAAGGCAGCAGGGTCAGATCCATCAGGGAGATGTTCTTAGCAAAGAGTGCCACAGACATCCAGCAAACACGTTTCCCAAGTCCAAACGCATCAGAGCTGGCCGAGTTAAGAGTCGACACCTCAGTCAGTGGTGGATATCAGTCCCAGACTTCAAGTGAACTGTCTAGTGGTGAAGATGATTCATCACGGAAATCCATCACTAAAGGCTTCGTGAGGAGAACAATCGAGAGGCTTTATGGCAAGAAGGATGCCAAACCTGATGAGGAAGCAGGTGAAAGTCCCCCATCTGAACCAAAGCAGGAAAAAAATGGACAATCAAGTATCTTGTCTTCCTTCCACACAGCCCGATCCAAAGCAATGTCTGAACTGTCTTACTTTTATTCCACTAACGCACTGGACACTTTAGGTGAAGCAACAAGATGTGTTGCTTTTAATGTGCAGGTCGGGCCTGGAGACAGCATTCCTGTTGATAACGGACAATGGCTCCTTAGAGACAACACTCTCATCAGAAAGTCTGTTTCAGATCCAGTTGGAATAAACAAAACATTTACAAATACTCCCGAAGGCAAAGGAGTGTGTGAGGATACAGAGGAGAAGACTCCTTATTCTCTATTCTCTACAAAGCCTGAACCGGAAGAAGACAAGACCAAGTCATTTTCTAGAAAGTGCACCTACTTTTCTTTGCCCCACGCTAGTGAGTCAGACATATGTCAGGACGACCTGAGCACGGCGAGCAAGAGCAGCGTGAATGGCGACAGCGTCATAGAGGCAAAAGACAGCTCAGAGGACACCAAGACATGGGCAGAGAGGAACGGCATGCTGCCCAGTGTGACTGACTTTAAGATGATGGATAACAAAGTGCACCCGGTGATAGAGCCTCCACCTGAGGGTGAGGTTGTAGTGGTGCAGCCTGGGAAAGGTCAGGGTGCTGTTAACAGAAGGCTTCCAGAACAGGACATATTAGATGTACTGTATAATTTTTGTGGGCAGCATTGTCCTGTACTGTAAGGGGGCAGCTTTTTTTTCACATAATCACAGAAGATGGACTAAATAAGTGTCTATTATGAGGCTACAGTGAGAAATATTTTCTTTGGTGCCTACGTTTTGTTGTTGCCATAGCCTTGGCATAATACGCTATCATATGTCAATTCATTTGAGCGAATGCCAAATGTGTAACAATGCGTCACAGATGCACAAGCCAGTGGATTAACCCTTTTTGATCCTCACATTTGTCCTTGTATAATAAGAGCTTGTGATACAATTTGTCTTTTTATGCTGCTCGTTTAGCGTAAAAACAGTTTAACACCTCAAGTGTATATTTGCCATTCAAACTCCGGGAGCAGCTCTTTTTGTCTTATAGGTTGCCTATCAAAGCAAGTACTCAGAGCATTACTGTAATCTCATTTTAAAACTCTAAACAGTTTAAGTCCCCGCAGATGTCAGGCAGCCCTACCAATCCCAATTGAACTGAGTGAAAAGGTCAGTTGGTGGCTTGGAACTCAAAATGATGTACCATATATATTGTACTGGTTGTCTACAGTTTAAATAAGTATTCATAGCTTAATGCATATTTACAATAACCTGATTTTTATCATTAGGACAAACTGTGTTATGGTTTACAATGTGGCAGCTGTGATGTTTTTGTCTTTTTAAGATGATGTTTAAGGATTAAAGTGTGTGTTTCCAAATGTTGGTCATCTATTTTTTTTACTTTTTGGGACTAAAATCAGCCCACATAATTTTTTATAGACCCTGGGCATTAAACAGACACCACGTATTTAATGATTCGTTTACTGAGATGAGCCTTTTTGTGAGTAAAAGTCTAAAGGCCGAGGTAGACGTCGTGTTAAAGATACCTCAAGAAGCTCAGCGCGGTTGTTTTCTTTTGCTGATTAGCATCAGCAGATCTCTGAAGAGGAGCAGAGACCTCTGTTTTCTCACTCTCTGTTTGAGGAAGTATTCATGTTGTTCTAAGGCTGTTTTGTTTCTCAGAAGTTGCCATCGAGCTGGCCCGTGTTGTGACAGGAGCGTCTAGGAATGCACTGAGAGGGGAGTGTTTACATCTGCAACTACAAAGAGAAAACACGACAGCCAGACATTTCCCACAATTTAAGACTATTTGATCTGTTCTGCTAATGTAGATTTTTACATCAGAACAAAGAATGGTAAAAATCTTTTGACTATCACTAAAACACAGATGTACTACAAAAATCCCCACTAGATGGCATCGCTCATTTAAAAAAATCTATGAATAGGGTCACAAGCAATTAAAGTGGATCTTGTATGCTTATTTCCAGTTCCATATTTTTATTCTGAGGCTTACCAGAGTAGCTTTGCATTCACAGTTTAAAATAATCCCTGTTTACCTTATACAGGGCTTTACTGCAGCCCCTCAGTTCATTGTCTGTCTGAAACAAGCTGTTTTAGCTCCTTTCCCTTTAAGCCAACTTTCTTCTGATTGTGGTTGCCTCTTAAATTGAAGGTTTGAACAGCAGGTGGGTGGGGCTGCTGTGCCTGAGATGGCCATATTAGGGATAACTGACTAACTGATTTTATACAGAGCCAAAAGTAGAAAAAAACAGTCTAAAACTGGGCATTTAGAGTAGTCTTAAGCCTGGAGCTGTTAGTTACTTTCACATATACTGACCTCATTATTTGAAACTTTAGCCATTGTAACAATATATAGAGATACACTATATTGCCAAAAGTATTCGCTCGTCTGCCTTCTCACACATATAAACTTGAGTGACATCCCATTCTTAATCCATAGGGTTTAATATGATGTCGGCCCACCCTTTGCAGCAATAACAGTTTCGACTCTTCTGGGAAAGCTTTCCACAAGGTGGAAAGAGTGTGTTTATGGGAATTTTTGACCATTTTTCCAGATGCTCATTTGTGAGGTCAGACACTGATGTTTGAAGGCCTGGCTCGCAGTCTCCACTCTAATTCATCCCAAAGGTGTTCTATCGGCGTGCTTTACACCACTGCATCTGATGCTTTGCATTGCGCTTGGTGATGCAAGGCTTGGATGCAGCTGCTCGGCCATGGAAACCCATTCCATGAAGCTCTCTACGCACTGTTCTTGTGCTAATCTGAAGGCCACATGAAGTTTGGAGGTCTGTAGCTATTGACTCTGCAGAAAGTTGGCAACCTCTGTGGACTATGCTGCTCAGCATCCGCTGACCCCGCTCTGTGATTTTACGTGGCCTACCACTTCGTGGCTGAGTTGCTGTCGTTCCCAATCGCTTCCACTTTGTTATAATACCACTAACAGTTGACTGTGGAATATTTAGTAGCGAGGACATTTCACGACTGGAC
>VUQI01039635.1:0-10844 GCA_015106735.1 Paratilapia polleni | reverse complement strand
GGTAGATAGAGCAGTCACTTGTGACTGTAAGACCAGACTGACCAACCTGTGCACCGCCTGGATTGACTACAAGAAAGCCTATGACTCAATGCCTCACACGTGGATACTGGAATGCCTAGAACTGTATAAGCTTCAGGGGGGACAGGGCTTTTGCTGTTGCGGCTCCCAAATGGTGGAATTCGTTGCCGTTACACATTAGACAGTCCTCCTCACTGGCCATTTTTATATCCGCTCTTAAGACCCACCTCTTCTGCTTGGCTTTCGACCCAGTGTGAGATGTTGATTTTACTTTGATTTTTTGTTTTTATTTATTTTTATTTTTTATTATATTTATATTTATTTATTTTGTTTATTTGTTTTTTGTGCCTTGTACCTTTATTCTTGCTTTTATTTGGTCTTGTACTTTTAGTTATTTTAAATTTATTTTATTTTATTTTATTCTACTGTATCTTTATTCTTGTGTTCAGCACTTTGGTCAGTGGTTGCTGTTTTTAAAGTGCTTTATAAATAAAGTTGGTTTGGCTTGGCTTGGCTAGTGAGTGTCAGAACCACTATCCAGGATGAAACAACAAAGATCCATGAGTACATCAGAAAGATGGCCACAACTGATCATGTGCTTAGTGAATACTAAGAAAAATCCTACCAATGGCTGGACAAAGCTAGACTGAAAGACAGCACAGAGGCACTAATCATGGCAGCACAGGAACAAGTTCTAAGCATAAGATCGATAGAGGCTGGGGTCTACCACACCAGGCAAGACCCCAGGTGCAGGCTGTGCAGAGATGCCCCAGAGACAATCCAGCACATGGCACAGCAGGGTGCAAGATGCTACCAGGCAGGGCGTACATGGAACGCTATAACCAAGTGCCTGGCATACTGTACAGGGACATCTGTGCCAAATATAGCCTGGAAGTCCCAACGTCAAAATGGGTCACCTCCAAAGGTGTATCCCATTTTTTTTTTATGGTTTTCTAATCCCCAGTGAGACCCAAACAGAGATGGGCAATTTGAAAACAATGTGAGAAAGGCTTAGAGGGAAGTAGAAGTGAACTCCAATGCTCTCTACAGGCCCACACAAATAGAAAAAAAAAGAAAAAGAAAAAGTCATTAAATCTTTTAGTAATTCATAAGTCAGCACTTATTTTAAGTTTTATGTCCTTTATTTTACTCATATCAGCAATCTTTCTTAAAGTTTTTTCCTTTTTTTATTTAACTATGATCCTTGAATGTATTTAATATGTTCAGCTTAAACACAACATAAATGTGAAATATGTATTCAAATCATGTGTATGATCTGACATGCATTTTGCTGGTGACCTTTCTTCATCTTCAGGGCTGGTGTTATGACCTTTCCTTTGCTATGCTGTCTGTTACATGTTTATTTATTTATTGAAATAAACTACTTGATTCAAGGTCTAGTTATGGGGAGTACAAGGCTAAAGATTATCATATTACACAGCAAGGTTAGTGCTGCTTTAGTTCACAAAGCCAAGAGTTCATCCCAGCTGCTCCTACAGCACAGGCTCAAAGTCAGCTATCTCTGATCATTGTTTTTAATTTATATTTATTTATATTAATGTTAAAAAAAGACAAACTCCTAATTGTTACAGTCCAGAAATGAAAAAGACAAAAACCTAAAACCCTAGATCACGACATTACCTGTTGCTCCTTAGTATGACTGAAAAGATCAAAAGGAGCTGACGGACCTCTCAGAGTCCACGCTTCAGTCACAACTCTGTCACCCACGCCTGTAGACTTGATGCTCTCGCCACAGCATCCATAAGTGTTCTCCCCAAATACACACACACAATGTGTGCATGCATCCTGCCTCTCTCTCTCCACAAGTTATGCATTGTCTTGCGTGACCTGCTTCTCTACACATAACATTACACAAGTTCCTGGCGTATTGGATAGTAAAAGGCAAGGTGGAGGAGAGAGACACACCTAGCATATTTCTGTCTTGTAGCTTATGTTCAGTTTCAGTGAGTGTGTTGAAGAGTTTCAGTCAGGCTTCAGAATTCATCACAGCACAGAAACAGCTCTAGTGAAAGTTACTAATGACCTTCTTATGGCCTCTGACAGTGGACTCATCTCTGTGCTTGTCCTGTTAGACCTCAGTGCAGCATTCGATACCGTTGACCACAATATTTTACTGCAGAGATTAGAACATACCTTGGGGATCAAAGAAATTGCATTACAGTGGTTTAAATCATATTTATCAAATAGACTCCAATTTGTTCATGTAAATGGGGAGTCTAGGTAGTATTATTAGAAAACATAGCATACATTTTCATTTCTATGCAGATGATACCCAGCTGTATTTATCCATGAAGCCAGATGACACACACCAATTACCTAAACTACAGGCATGTCTTAAAGATATAAAGGCCTGGATGACCTCTAATTTCCTACTTCTAAATTCAGATAAAACTGAGGTCATTGTACTTGGCCCTAAAAATCTTAGAAATATGACATCTAACCAGATACTTACTCTGGATGGCATTACTTTTGCCTCCAGTGACACTGTGGGGAATCTTGGAGTCATTTTTGACCAGGATATGTCTTTCAATGTGCATATTAAACAAATATGCAGGACTGCTTTCTTGCATGTGCGCAATATCACTAAAATTAGAAGCATCCTGTCTCAGAGTGATGCTGGAAAAACTAGTTCATGCATTTATTACTTCTAGGCTGGACTATTCTAATTCATTATTATCAGGTTGTTCTAAAACTTTCCTGAAAAGCATTCAGTTAATCCAGAATGCTGCAGCGAGAGTACTGACAGGGACTAGAAAGAGAGACCATATTTCTCCCATATTAGCTTCTTCTTTTAGGCAGATGGCTGCCCCTCCCTGAGCCTGGTTCTGCTGGAGATTTCCTCCTGTTAAAAGGGAGTTTTTCCTTCCCACTGTTGCCAAGTGCTTGCTCATAGGGGGTTGTCTGACTGGTGGGGTTTTCTCTCTAATACTGTAGGGTCTTTACCCCACAATATAAAGCACCTTGAGGCGACTGTTGTTGTGATTTAGTGCTATATAAATAACACTGAATTGAACTGAATTGAATTGAATTGAATTGAACTGAATTAAGGTGTTTAAAGCAGTGCCTATTAAAAAGTGAAATGCTTGTTGTACATGTTGTATTCATTTTCATAATTTAATTACTTAGTCATGTGGAAAAAGTTCATCACACCGTCATAAAAATAGACTGAGAGGTTGCAGTTTAGGCACTAATGAGTAGAAATAACAGGTAGAACCTGTGTTATTTAAACCTCTGACATCTGGGGTTGTGTTCTCTTTGCTTTTGTGGTGCCATCATGCTGAGATCTAAAGAAATATCTTTCAGAAAAAAAAAGTCCTGTGAATGCCTGTGAGTCTGGCAAAGGATTCAAAACTATCATAAATTATTTACAATGAATCATTCCACTTTTAGGTAAATCATCTCCAAGTGGTGCAGCGTTCATATGACATTTTGACAATTTAGCAATTTGTACTCAGAATCCTGCTGGCATGCATTGAATTTTTTAATTACTGGATTATTAAGTTGTTTTATATATTGTAATGTAATGTAATTTATTACTCTGCAAGGAGGTTATCTGATTTTATTTATTTATTTATTTATTTATTGTAGCTGGATTACCCAAAAGTTTCTGGATAGACTTTGCATGAAATTTTTTCCCATAGGTGAGGCTTAGTCCCTGTCAGAAGTGATCTAGATATGGGTCTGGAGCCACAAACTTTTAGAACGATTCTTTATCATTGCAAGATGGGGCAAAATTGGACATTTCAATCTTATCTTCACAAACACATATCAAATTGAAATAAGTAAAATTAGGAGCTCTCCACTTGTTGTGCTTTAGAAAATATCAGCAGATATCCTTCTGGATCCAGGGACTCATTTCCTGCATGGCTTGGTGGGAATTTTTAACCTTGGAGGAGGAATACAGTCTTTTACTGCTCTTGTATTGACTGCAGTTGAAAACCAAGTATCCATGGTAGCTCGTAGATTTGTTTGACTTTAAGTTTTAGACCTAGAAGTCCATGGTCTTACTTTCTCAGATTTGCTTTTGAAAAATAGATCACTTGACTTTCATGCCTTTTTTCCTCTCTATTTATTTTAAAGATTAAGGTTGATTATTAGGCTCCTCTTTAATGAGAATATGACTGGCAGAACTCAACCTTTATGTCATCCCATATATATATTAAGAACAAATGTCCTTTAACCAAAATAGATTCCATAACTATTTAATAGACTTTTTGCCATCGTGATAGTAATCGAGTGCTGTCTGTCAATCTGTGGCGTCTGTCTTTTGAATCTAGATTTGTCTTCATTAAAAGCCTAAAAATAGGTAATTCTGAAAATTATTATCATACCTAATAAATTAGGCAATTGGCAAAGTGTAACTTTATCAGCTTTCACCACATTGTTCAGAGCCACATAAAGCTAACTGATAAGTTCCATAGGCGTTATTTTTACCACATGATCCAATACTGAAGCCTGACACTGTGCACGACTTGAAAGTAGATGGGGGAATGATAGACTGCTGTGCTAGAATTCGATACCATCTCAAAAGTGCATGCAAAATGGCAAAGAGAGCTTTTCAGATTTTTGTCAGCAGCACTTCAACTTTATTTTTATGTGGACCTCCTACCTAGCATGAATGCACAGCCACTATTTTTCAAATGCAGTGTGGCTCAGTCAGCTTTTACAGCCTGTGTTTTGTCAATGGCTTTATGGTTGCTTTTCGTTTGTTTGTTTTATCATGGACAACCATATCTGGGCCCTTTTCTATTAGATACACAGCCTTTCACTTTCAGAGAAAAACAAAGCGATATTTTCTTTTTAAGATTGTCAAATGTAATTTTCAACACTATACATTTCCAACATCAAAATGTAGACATTTCCAAAGGAGACACATACATAACATGCTTTATGATTTATTTTAAGCATATGATAAACCTATTATTTTTTTTATTTGGTTCATTTGGTAAACAGCTTAACTTACCCTCACCTATGGCCACGAACTGTATCCAGGGTTTTGACAGAAAGAATAAGACTGTGGACTCTGCCTACAGGGGAGCCAGTTGAGATGGTTTGGGCCTCTGGCCATGATGCCTCCGAGGTGCCTCTGAGGTAAGGCGTTTCGGACATGTCCAACTGGGAGGAGACCCCAGGGCAGACCCAGGACATGATGGAAAGATTATGTCTCTCAGTTGACTTGGCAAGCTGTATTTCCCCCTAGAGAAAGTCTGGGCATCTCTGCTTTGGTGAAAGTACACACAATTTCTACTTCTAAATTCTGAAATGAAAAAGAAGTTATTGCATTTGACCCTAACAATCTCAGAAACACAGTGTCTGAGCAGATAAACACTGTGCATTACCTTGGCCTCCAGTAACAGTGTAAGGAACCTTGACATCATTTTTGACCCGGACATGTCCTTCTAGACTGGGCTGCTGGAATTGCTTATTATCCGGTTGTCTTAATAGCTCACTTAAAAGCCTTAAGATGATCCAAACACAGCAAGTTCTTACAGGGACTAGAAAGACAGATCATACTTCTCCTCTGTTAGTTTCTTTTCATCTGCTCCTTGTTAAATCCAGAATTGAATTTAAAATTCTTCTCTTCAGGCCTAGCACCATACTATCCCAATAGAGCACTTTGATCTCAGACTGCGGGCTTACTTCTGTTTCCTAGAGTTTCCAGAAGTAGAATGAGAGAGATAGCCTTTAGCCATCAGGCCCCTCTCCTGTGGAACCACTTTCCAGTTTGGGTCAGGAGATAGAAACCTTCTCTACTTTTAAGATTAGCCTTAACCTCTTAACATCCACCAGGTCACTGGCAACCCATCTAGGGTTAAGGATTGGGTTCGCCTAACATCCACCCTTTTTTATAGAATTTTTCCTATTCGGAACAGCTAAATTTAAAAGCTTTTAATGGAAAAGCTGTCAAAAAAGCCAAAGTGTATGAGACTTCATTTGAAGTGTAACACCTTCTGTTTAGCATGTGGCTAAAACAAAACACAACCCTAACATTAGACCCTCACTGGTGATCTGTTGAAAGGTTAGTCCTTTTAGAAAAGGTTTAGCGTTAGGACTGCATCAAGTGACCCCAAACCATCCCTTACTTGTACCGCTATAGTCTCAGGCTGATAGGGGGCTTCTCATTATATAGTGAGGACTTCTCCACTCCCATCTTTTCACTCACAATGCGTTTTCTTTTGTCCTGATTGTTGTTCGTTGTCTCTCTGTGCTCCTCTTTTCTATCATCTCTTTCCCCTCATGACCTTGGTGGTCACAGCAGATGGCTGCCCCACCCTGAGCCTGGTTCTGTTAGAGGTCTCTTTCTGTTAAAAGGAAGTTCTTCCTTCCCACAGACACCAAGTGTTTGCTCAAAGGGAATTGTCTGATCATTGGGGTTTGTAGAGTCTCAACTTAACTTATAAAGGGCTTTGAGACAACTGTTGTAGTGAATTGGTGCTAAAGAAATATAGCTAAATGGAAACTGCTTAGACTGCTGACCCTGCAGCCAGGACCTGGATAAGTGGTAGAAGATGGATGGACGGATGGTAAACAGTTTAACTTAGTTCTATTTTAGAAAATATGGTAAGAGGCTATACAAAAGAGCACAGCAAATATTCTCTATTTTCTATTCTAGCAAAGACAGCACATCAGTTGATTTCCTACACAGGCCAGATGAACAGATGGTATAGATCCTGTTGATATTTTGTGAAATAAACACAAACTAATAAATTAAATTATACCCCTGTCTTTCTTCTCCTCTTGCAACCTTTCTAACCTCAACCCCTCTTTCTATCAACCATCCCTATACCATCCATCCATCCACCCTTTTCCTTCACTCTCTCCTTTCCACCATCACCTAACTCTTCATTCTTCCCTCTCTAATGTTATTTTCCTCGCCATTCTCCTATTCATTTAGCTCCATCACTCCTATATTACTTTTCTCTCTCCATTCTGCCCATTTTCAGCTCATTCCTCCATCGTCGAATCTCTCTTCTTTCCCTTCACTCCATCCCTCCACCTGTCCATAGGCTGTTTGTTCACCCATGTTACCTCTCCACACCCATCTCTTTCCAATTTCTCCTCCATTCCCCCCCTTTTTCCCCTGCACTGATGAGCTGAGATGTAGCTCCACTCATCAGATTGCCTGTCTCTCCTCCTTGCTTTCTTTAACACTTGTAGAAATGACCTGACACATCCAATCCCAGGTTATTAAACAGATGTGCCAAATCTTACACTCTCTCTCTCTCTCTCTCTCTCTCTCTCTCTCTGTCTCTCACACACACACACACTCACACACATACATTTAGTGCAAGAAAAAGTACATTCCCCACGGCTGCTACACAGACACAAACACACTCACCCTATTACAGCAGCCCAAATGAAAATGAATTATGCATTCTGTCCTGCCACTTGTAACAAGTATATGATACATCCCCCGTTTCCACACAGTTGGGCACACGAAAACACGTGCAAAATAGGAACGGACACACTCATGTAAACACACAAATACAAAAAGTGGCAAAAACAAAAGCGTGAATGTATTATTGATGGAAATCTCAAACAAGCACAAGCTCATCCTTCACCAACGTGTTGCTTCATATTGGGCTAATGAAACTCTTCATAGCTCCAATGCTGTGATTTCTACTTAAATAGATGCACACATCACACAAGGCTATCATTGTTTTCAGCCCTCGTGTTTACTGCAATTTTGAATGATGTGCCACCCACAACCAACTCCTCCTCCTCCCTTCCAAGTCCATACCAAGGTCGTTGGCCTCCCTCCCGGGTTTAGCATTCCCCTCGTATCCCCCATAATCCTCACTGTTTAAGCCTGAGGTACAAATACATTCTATTCAACCTGCACCAAGGGGTCTGATAATACCCAGCAGAGTGTGTGTTTCTGTAAATGTGTGCATGCTTATGTGAGAAATGTGTGCCTATATACACCTCTATGTGTGTGCGTGCACACCGGCGTCTGTGCAGGGCTTTGTGTTAAACACCCATAGGTGCTTAGTATTCTCTCCGCCACGCGTCCTTGCATCCCCATGCTTATTCTTTCCATCTCTTTTCTCCTCTCTCAGATGAGAATCCCAACGGCTGATGGAGAGAGGAAAGAAAGAGGGTTAGAAAGAAAAGGGGGAGGCAGACGGAGATGAAGGAATGAGCAACAAAATGCAGGTGGATAAAGTTTACACAGCATGACTGATGTAACCTTGGTGCTATACTGTGCATTCTTTAATAGACAATTAAAGCGTTGGGAATGCTGAATAGGACATTATATTATCCAGTGAGTGTCAGTACACAGTAAACATGTACGACAGAGGGATGTAGTGGAAGATAAACCCACCTACACTCAGTGTAGATACAGTTTATCCACCCTTAATAAGACAGAGCTGAATTTAACCCCCTTTAATGCTCGAGTCTACTTAATATCACAGTAAATTGAGACAAGTTATATAATCCATACTTGTATCACACATACACATGCCTTTAGCCTGCGGCGTACTTAGTAATCACAGGTGATTAGCTTTATCCCAACAGAGAGAAAATGGAAGCTCGCAGCAGCACAAACAGCAGTTTACTCCAAACAAAATCTAATTTGGTGTCTTCTCAGGCTGCTGCCGAAATGTGTCCACGCCAGATGGTGAGGCATGCATGTCGTGGTGGGAGCAGACATGCCTTACATCATCCTCAAAGCAAAAAGTACAGGCAGGAGTTTTAAGAAAACTAGTAAATCAAAATATGCAGATGAAATTCATTCATATAACTGTGTTGACAGCTGTAGGTGAAACTATGATGGCAGTTTTTGAAGAAGATTGTGCAGAAGGCGTGTCTACTGGAAGTGGGAGAAAATGAAATAATCAGTACGGGAAAAAAGGCTAAAGGCCCAGATTCATTGGAACTATTGCAATGAAAATGGTGGACAGCATATAGTGATTCAATACTTATGTACTTTTATAGACTACAAAGGATGTTCGAAAAGTTGTGATCACAGGTCAAAGTCCTTACTGATAAAAGCTTGGATCTCCTTCAGGAGCATCAAAGCAGCAATCCTTCAACTTGATTTTCACTTTGGGGAAGCAGACAAAGTTGCAGGGAGGCAAATTTAACAAGTGGTCCAGGTGATGAGGGAAGATGTGCGATATGTTGATCAAACTTCTGAATTCTCAGTGCGCTTTGAGTCGCCACATGACGGCACACTGGTACACACCACAGCGCTCGTTGTTTCTGCTGAATGTTCTTAATCAGACACCTCCAGGGGCATTTCCAGGATTTTTTAAATGGGGTGGCACAGGGAGGACCAAGAACACAACGCGTGGGGGGGTAAAGGAAATTACAATATTTAAACAGAAATAAAATCAGTGTAGAAAAATGGCGTACAAAACATGATTTTCAGACTCGTGTGCAGCCCCTGTGACCTAGTACAGATTTATTATGTGAAATGTGGAGCTCCACAAGAATTTAAACACAATCTTGTGATGGATAATTGTTTTGCAAAGTGGAAAAAAAGATTTTTGACTATTTACTTCAGTACAAGTTATTATCCCACTTAAGTAGCTTAGTAGTGCACAGTTTGTATATTCAAAATATATTTAAAGTACCTAAAGTAAATGCATGCATAATGTGGAATGACGCTTTTGAGAATCATATAAATGATTTTATTGGATCATAACTATTGATTTATTAATGTATAAATCTCTTTAATGTTGCAGCTGTTGATAATTTTAATTACTTATATATTGCTGGGTAGCTTGATCTTTAATATTGTAATTTATCATCAAAGCAATAACTACAGATTTATAAAGCTTTAAAATAAATCACATTGTGTCCAAAGTACAGTAATTGCATCCAGAATATACTGGAGTAAAAGCAGAAAGCAGCATAAAATGGAACTACTTAAATAAAGTACAAGTACATTAAGCGTCAGCAAAGTACTGGAGTAAATGTACTCAGTTACATTCCTGCTGCTCCTATCCATGCTCTCATCTAATGGTGCTGGGGACAGTAAGATTAACACTATTCTAGTCCAATGGCTTTGGTGGGAGCGCACCGGGGGGGAATCATATTTCAGGGGGGGCTAGTGCCACCCCATGCCCCCCTTCTAGACACACCCCTGGACACCTCAGGATGTTACAGTAGAAGTCTGGTAGCCCTTTTATTGTGTATATACCTTGTGAATTCACAAACTCATTTGACAAAGTGTCAGCGTTTTTACGCTTTCACTTGCTCCCTTAGTTAGTTTTCCCTCCAATTTTCTGCCCACTTGTTCCTTACCAGCCAAAAACTGACCAGCCACCTGTGTATGACCACTGCATGGAATTAAAGTTTTCTGGACTTTTACTCTAATCTCCCCTGTCCCGCATTTGGGTCCTCTCCTCTTGCCCATGAATCATTACAGGAGGGAGCTGTTGTTGCTGTATGTTGAATTGTATACTGTTGAATTATGTGGCATCGTGTTTTTAACAATATACAGCTCCGGAAAAAATTAGGAGACCACTCCAAAATTATCAGTTTCTCTGATTTTGTTATTTATTGGTATATGTTTGAGTAAAATGAACATTTTTGTTTTATTTTATAAACTACTGACAACATAACTCCCAAATTCCAAATACAGATATTTTCATTTAGAGCATTTATTTGCAGAAAATGAAAAATGGTTAAAATACCAAAAAAGCTCCAGTGTTTTCAGACCTCAAATAATGCAAAAAAACCAAGTTCATATTCATTTTTAAACAACACATTACTAATGTTTTAACTTAGGAAGTGTTCAGAAATCAATATTTGGTGGAATAACCCTGATTTGCAATCACAGCTTTCATGGGTCT
>VUQI01039634.1:0-11067 GCA_015106735.1 Paratilapia polleni | reverse complement strand
TTTTTTGGTATTTTGACAATTTTTTCATTTTCTGCAAATAAATGCTCTAAATGAAAATATTTTTATTTGGAATTTGGGAGTTATGTTGTCAGTAGTTTATAGAACAAAATAAAAATGTTCATTTTACTCAAACATATACCTATGAATAGCAAAATCAGAAAAAGTGATAATTTTGGAGTGGTCTCTTAATTTTTTCCGGAGCTGTATATATAGATATATATATATATATAATTTATTTTGCATGTTTGTCACACTTAAATGTTTCAGATCATCAAACAAATTTAAATATTAAACAAAGACAGCACAAGTAAACAGAAAATGCACTTTTTTAAATGAAGGTTTTTATTATTAAGGGAAACAAAAAATCCAAACCTACATGGCCCTCTGTGAAAAGTTATCAAGTTCATATTCATTTTTAAACAACACATTAGTAATGTTTTAACTTAGGAAGTGTTCAGAAATCAATATTTGGTGGAATAACCCTGATTTGCAATCACAGCTTTCATGCGTCTTGGCATGCTCTCCACCAGTCTTTCACATTGCTGTTGGGTGACTTTATGTATATGTATATATATATATATATATATATATATATATATATATATATATATACATAAAGTCACCCATATATATGTGTGTGTGTGTGTGTGTATATATGTATGTACGTGTATATATATAAGTATAAAGGTATGGTCTCAACTATGTCTGCGCCTTTGAGCCAATTTCCAGCTTTTCCATAGCCGTCAGGGGTCTCATCTTAATTAGAGCGACCAAAAAGAAATTCACACCACCCTCTATCTGCCCTTCTTTTCACAATGAAGATAATGAAGAAACAACATTTAAGCTGAGTGTTAATAATTTATTGAATTATTGAATAAATTATGGGTTCACTTTTTAAATATACTTCTTAATATGAATTTTTTTATAATGTTTTATTTATGGATTTAATATTTGCCATCTTGGAGTTTCAGCAGCCAGACTGTGCACACTGAAAATGTTCCTATTTTTTTAAAAAAATTTATTTATTTATTTATTTTTCCTGAGCAAATTACAGTACGTCTCTAGATAGTTCACATATTTGAGACTTTTTCTTTTAAACATCATGTTACTCAGCTTACTTCAGAAGTGGTGGGTAATAACATCTGCCTCACCCTTGCTAAAAACGTTCACTATTTAACAGTTTTTTAAAAAGCTCTTTTAAGGCTGTCCATCAAAATATGAAAGAAATAAACTGATTGAGTGCTTTAGTTTTCTATGAGTGTCCAAAATTTTATAACCATTTACCCTGTGCAACAATAAAAAATGTGATATTTTCTTTTATCTTATGGCATTGAAATAATACACTGGATAACAGTGAATATTGATTTCTTTCACCAGAAAAAATCTTCTCACCAAAACCCAAATAGACTAATCATTGATTAAAAATTCTGAGAAAGACATGTCCTTAATATTATTTATATTGTACAAATTGTCACTAATATCTTTTTGCATTTGTTGAAAGCATTATTTACATGGTTGTCAGCTGCAGAGTGAAGAATAACAACTAAATTCAACATTTTGCTTTGCTGACTATTTTCCTTTAACAGAATTTCTTCCATAGCCTGTAGTTATTTTGATTCCCAGCCAAGATGCTAATCCATGTTGCATCCGGACCCTCACTGCAGATGGAGTGCCCATAATTAGCTTCATTTCCCTTCATCAGTGCAAAAGGAGGGTGAAACTGTTATTCAGACCTAGAAATATAGTCAGGCTCAGGGGTGGATTTCACCATCTGATGAAAAAGTTCTTGACGTCCAGCAGGAGCCTGCAGACCCAGGTCATCATGTTTCTAGACACTGTTAAATGGAGTTGCAGCCCCAACATTGCAGAGTTGCTGACCTCACAGCCACTGTTAGGAACTTTAGGGGCTTGTAAAGAGTCCAAAGCTGATGGGTTTTTAGTCCCCTTGGCAGGCAGCTGAAATAAAATTGGAATGATCCTGTCTTGAGTGGTTATATACAGATGCAGTCCAATAGTTCAAATTTTTAACTTTCTGTTTTTAAAATCTTTCCGCAACAAACAAAATCACAAAGGGAAAGCCAAAGAGAACAGAATGAAAAACAGGAATCTGGAATCAGGACTCAGGATCCCTCTATTGAATGTAGAGGGATATGAGAATGTGAATGAAATGTGCTTTTAAGGGTAGATCATAGTATCTTGCCAAGTGTTCCAAATTTTGTGCTGAGGAACACCAGTTTCCTCTCAGCATGAGTCTCTTTTTGAAAGTCTCCAATCCACAGGCGTTGTTTGCCAGAATGGAAATGCTTCTGATGATCAAGCTAATTTAAAAGTGTGCTCTTGAAGTCACAGCACTTCATAAAATTTTTACTGAAGTAACCCTTTTTTAATAATAATCCAGTACAAGGACTTCTGTCAAAGTGATTATTCCTTCTAGTGCACTAGATATGTTGTTTTCTTTGCAAAATCAAAAATGGTGATTTAAAGAAAAACAGTCTACAAAATTTCCTTATTAGAAATTGAAAAATATACAGTACATGATAGTGTGATCAGTGATGTGCAGTCAAAGTAGAATCATAGCTGAATCACTGACAAAAGACAAAGACATTATTGATTTAAGCCTTTAATTCTGAAGGGACATTTTCAAAGTAGGATTTGGTTTACCTTGCTTTCTTCTTTGGAGACAGAAAACCAAAATCTCAGAAACTGGGAAGTGGGGCAGTCAGTTAAAAAAATGGTGTAAATATTTTCATATGAGGTATGTCCAACAAATGCCTTCAAAACTAACTCGTAATAGGAAATGTTTAGAAAAGTATATTCATATTTTAAATGTGTGTGGCAGATGAATGTGGGGGTGCATATGTACTTTTTTATGATTATTATTAATTATAATAAATGAAAAACAAATTGCATGAACGCAAACACTAAACGGTAAAATGGCCTTGTAGAATTATCACCTCTTGTATTTTTCAAATCTCCAAATTCCTCCTGAAAAATGAAAAAAATATTTAATTTGAATCTGTAATAAATATATAAACAAGTATCCACCAGTGTAAAAGTTTATATTTAAATAAATCGCAGTTCTGCCTCTAGACATTACAGTTATAGTTGTAGAATGGAGGAGACTCTTTCAGACTTTTAAATGGCTGTCATCAGTTATCAGCCCATACATATTGCTGGCATGTAAAAGTCTGCATTAGAAAGCTGGAGGGCGTGGCAAAGGTAACACACAATCGACTTTCAACATTAGTCTGAGATTCAGCCTTTGCACTTAAGATTCCAGTCAACCTCCTGGCAAACACCTCTCGCTAGGGAAAAATGTGTATTCCCTGACCGGTTGGAGAATGGTTGCTGGAGTTTGCTGGCAGTCACTAGGTGAAACTGGATGCAAAGAGGTATACGGTGCAGCACCAAAAACCTCCTCGCTAGCAGGTTGCTGCAGTCACACTTAGTTTGCACGGACGATGCTGACTTGTCTGCAAACACTTGCCAACTGCCCGATGAGCGATAGTGAAACTGTGAAAAGTTCAAGCCAAACAGGAGACGGTGACCTTTCACCTTCAAAGTAAAAGTTGTACCTTCTGAAGCATGTTGGTTGCAGCAGTAAGGCACAATTCGTACTTTGAAGGTGAACATTCTCCATTTACTGTTTGTGTTTCACTTTTCCAAGTTTCACTACCGCTTGGTGAGTGTTTGCAGACAAGTCGAAGTCTTCATTGCAAACCGGGGCAATCTGCTAGAGACCAAAAACAATCACAAAGAGGTTTTTGGTGTAGCACCCTCTTTGCGACCAATTTCCATCTGGCAACAGCCTTCAACCTCCAGCAACCACTCGCCAACTTTTTTCCTAGCAACTAGAGGTTGCCAGGGGGTTGCCGACCAGTCTCTAGGCCTGTGTGACTGAGGCCTAACTTTAGTTATGACTTGCTGTTTCATTTTGCTTTTACTTGTGACTTAGTTTCATGTTGTTTGGTTATTGTTTAGGCATCTAATGTGTTTGATTAGGGCTAGTCAACAAACTACTTGGCATATGTTAATTTACCACAAAATTTAGCATCCAAGATCTTACATGCACTTCTTAATATGAGTGCTAGATGTCTCCTGTAATCATGGGTTCTCTCCATTTTTACAATTACAATGGATGATCTACTGAACCTGCGAAAAAGGTAGAGGAGGGCTGGTAACATCCTAATCAGGCGGTCGTGCATATGTCATTTTCACAAAGAATAGGACTCAGAGACGGGAAATTTTTTGTTCATTGTCTGGGCAGATATAAAGGGGAGGTTTGATCAAGTCATACACAATTACTGGCACCCTTTCAGCCTGCAGCTGATTGTGTATCAGCATAGGGTAGCTGGTTGGAGAGGCCTTGTTGATTTCCCTGTTGATTTCTATTCAAGATCAATATCCTCTCAGGCCCCCCTTCAGTCCTCTTACATTTTAGGGTTAATCGACAACATTGGAAAGCTCCAGGAAATTGTGGAGTCCCTGGCCTCTAATTCTTTTACTTTGCAAAAAGAGAGCTAGGGATATTGATGAGATCTTGGCTTAATTTGGTGCTGAATATGTCTCCACATTATTCTGGCCTTGTGGATAAGCCACCATGGGCCCACTACAGGCAACTAGCCCCGGCAGAGCTGTATCACAAGGAGATATTTCAAAGCTTAAATTATTCTGTATTCAGATATTTCATACTGTATTTTCCATGTGAAGAAAGCAAAGCAGTTCTTAATAAGATGCCTTGAGGGTCTCTTCTGTTCTCAAAGTCAAGGTTGTGATGTGAGGAGTCACTTTTTGAATATTCCTGCAGCATTTTCATACATTGTTTAATAATTCAATCAAAATGATGAGGGATCTGGCGATGTAATATTCAAAACTAGGTCTAATCGTATTCTGAATTTCATAAGCTGCCTGGAGCAATTCATTCAACATAATCACACTACATGTGCAGCAGTCACTAAAGACTTGTAGATATACAGCATGTATGGATTCCGAAGTTGACCTTGCTTTAAATTGGAAATTATAGAATAATCATTGATTTGTTTGATTTTTCAGAAAACCTTAGGAAAATGGATATACAGGACAAAAGATGAATAAATTAATGAAGATCAAAAAGAGGCTTGAAAATTTAATTCCATTGTGACTTGTTTTTGGAAAAATTCCTTCACCAGTATAAGAGCGAAGTCAAATTAAATTGTCCCATCAACTGAAAAAAAAAAGGGTGATGAAAAGTTCACAATATATCACTTTATACTGTATATTCTCTTTATCTCACTGCTGCTCCAGCAGGTTTTCTTTGGAGTTTGTCAAGCACCACAATGCCAAAATCCTGAAGGGCCTGTGGGGAAAACAACACAAACTTGGTGGGCTAAAGTTTCAGGTGATTCCAAATTTCTAGAAGTGTTTTATCACTACAATAATCCTGAAAACAGTGAACATATTACAATTGGCTCAAGTTTTAGTTTTGGCCCACATATAGTTTGTAACACAAACTAAGAGCTGCTATTATTGTTAAAATAAAATGTATGCTGGTAATTTAAATGCATTTGAATCTAATATGAAACAGTCTGCTGATGCAATCTTAGAATAAAGTCCTCTGTAATGCAGCTTCTCTTTACATCGTTAAAACACTATAGCTTAAAACTTAAAAACAATAAATTTAAAATCTAGAAAAAGAAGAAATGCACCAAATCCGCACATAGTGGCTAATGTCCATTTGCGCTGTCTTTTTGGAAAGTACCACACAATAACAAGATCTAAGAAATAAGAACTTTTATTCATAATATATTCATACTTGTACACAAGTAAAATAAAATGCATATCTATGGTTCCATTGCAATTTCCATGAACAAACTGACAGCATTCTTTTGGTAAATGCTATCCATATATCCTTTCCGTCATGAAAATAGAACTAAAAATCAGGGGAGGCAAAACATTTGTTTTTATAAACATAAAAAACAAAACATTACCCAACAAATGCATGACTTTGAATAAATAATGGGGAGAGATCGTTTATCTTCATGAAACAGACCAAACATTCTTTGTGTGCGTTCCGTCTCTGATTTCTTGTCTTGAGTGTTTTTTTTGTTTTTTGTTTTTTTTTAATGTTTTTGTCTTTTTTGTCTTCCAGTGGTCTGTCTAAGCAGTAAAAGCTTTTGAGAGGGAAAGGGAGGAGTCTCCAAAGTGTAGCTTAGACACAGTACAGTTGAGTACATAGAGAACAAACAATTTTGGGCACCAATTCATTATTTACATTAGATCTGTAGTGTTCTGTAAAGGCATCCATTTTGTTAAATGTACTCTAACGTCTTCATTATTGTTTGTCCTCAGCAATATTGGGTCAAGGTGACTCCTCTCTTTTTAGTCACTGCCAGCTGTAGATGCCACTGCATCTTCTGTATCATTGTCATGAGCATCAACATTCTTGAGTCCTGTGTTCTGAGTGAAATCAAGAGTCTTAAGACATGGCTAGAGATATCCAGGTCATGGGAATGAAGAGAAAGTGCAGCACTTGCAAATTAGAACCCTGACCTTTGATGCAGTGGTTGTCTGATTTAGGCTTTTTGGAACACTTCTTTTTCTTTTTGTTTGATGTTGTAGATGATTCCAGATTGTCTATAAGGTCAGGGTTTAGGTTTTCCAAAGACTTTTCCAGGGTGTTGGACAAGGTTCCCAGTGGTCCATCATTCTGCTTGTTCTGGGTCTCATTTTTTGTTCTTTCCGGATCCTTATATTTAGTTTTGGACATGTTCTCCTTCTCCTTAAGGGGGTTGTTAGTAATTTGGCGACTCTTTCCAGACAGGATAGAGGACTTGTCATTATCTCCAAGGCAACACCTGGGAATGGTGTCCCCCACAGGGCTTTCAGTGGAAGGGAATTTCCCAGACTGTGCCTTGGAGCTAAAGAGATTGGTCTGGATTTGAGGTGTTTCCACACATCCTTCCAAGTCTTGGCTTTTCAGTCGTTTCAGGTCTTTTCCTGCCAGGAACTCAGGGACATTGCACTCCAACTCAGAGCTGGAACCTTTGAAACGTTTGAACCAGTCCCACAAGGTCCTGGCCCGACAGTCACAAATCCACTGATTCCCATTTAAACGCAAATACTGAAGGGAAACCAGTGGGTCCATGGTCTCCCCTGTCAAGACAGTAAGATTGTTGAAGAACAAGAACAAGGATTTCAGCTTACCAAGATCACTAAAAGCCCTGGGTTGGACATAAATAACCCGATTTTGGTGTAGCAGCAGCCGGTCCAGATTGATTAACCCTCGAAACATGTTGTCTGTCACTATCTTGATCTTGTTATTGTGCAGGTAGAGATAGGTGAGGTTGGCAAGGTCCAGAAAAGTGTCATCATGCAGGGTTAGAATGTTATTGTCCTGCAGATAAAGGTACTGTAGAGAGAACATTCCTCGGAAAACCCCAACAGGGAGCTCTGACAGGCCACACCTGTGCAGGTGAAGGGTATGCAGCTTAGTTAAGCCCCGAAAGGCTGTTGGACTGATGGTGCGGAGGTTACTGTTGTCTCCAATGTCCAGTTCCTCCAGCTTTTCCAAGCCATAAAAGGCTCCAGCCTCAATGTAGCTGATGTTGTTGGAGTATAGCCAGAGAACAGTAAGATTGTGGCAAGAACTGAAGCTGGTGGACCTTACAACCGTCAGCTTGTTGCTCTGGAGGAATATTCGTTGGCTTCTCACTGGGATCTCCGTAGGGATGGAAAACAGTCCTTGTTGTTGGCAAGCCACAGTGGGCCTGGGCTCACTGTAGCACACACACTTGGCAGGGCAGCTGTCAGTTTGAGGCACAAGGTTCAGCCACATCACCAGAAAAAGGAGTCGCCCCCCTAAGGAGACACAGAAAATCATCAGTGGATTAGTAAATAATCAATGTAAATGCTGAAAGAAACTCAAATCTGTAGAAACAAATGAATCCAGGTTGGGGTGTAATATACGTAAACCCTTGAAATAATGACGCACATTTCAATCAGGCAGCAAATTTCATAATTAGCTCGATACAGAGCATTGAAAACTGTGGCTGAAATAGATGTGTAGCTTCTGCTTTTTTTGCGTGTTTTATGACAGTCAGGATGTTACTATATAAGGAATATAAAAGTCAACCCATTTAAGCCAGTGACAGTGCACAGCACCAAATTACAAAACAGACAAACTCCAAAATATTTCATTGCATGAAGTATAATATTCAGCACATTACAGAACACTTAATCCTCTTCATAACAGTGATTCAGCATGAATTCTAGCAGTGATGTTATTTGGATCTGGGGACACATCGCCTCCCTGTTGCCTCTGATGACTTAAAGACCTAAGCAGCTAAAGAAGACTCATTTAAAACTGGGTGGGTGTTTTTTTGTTTTGTTTTGTTTTTTTTTACAATATGGAATTAGCTTGCTCTAATAGGGCAGACATAACTAATGATGTTTTGACTGTTTGGAGGTTGACATTTAAAGTGGCAGTTGGGAAGAAGCTTTCATGCCAGGATTGATGCCACCAAGGTGGAAGGAGGGCTACAGAAGCCATACTACAGTTTCCACTGCACAAGATGAAACATACAAGAGGTGTTGTACCACTCAAAGCAAGGTTCATAAAGAGTCATGTTTAAAGTAAGGCATATTTGGTCACATGAATTGTTTCTACTAGTCCTCTGCTATTGTTTGGATGAGCTTGTTAAACACTATGATCATTGAAATGGGCTGAATCATATGTAAACAATCACTTTTGACATTTTTCTGTTGTAGGTGCAGCTGAGGTAAAAATAAAGTGTATCTATTGGGGCTGATACATCTTTCATCTAGCGATAAAGGTGTCAAAGTGTCACAAGCATGTCTAGTATCATCATGTAATGGCAGGTACTCCTTCAAATCTCTGAATCCTCTTCAGCTCCTGTTCTTACTGAGGATTTCCAATCTCTGCTCTCATGCACATGTGAGGAATCCCAGGCTTGTAGGCATGACAGGTAGTGAGCCTCTGGAAAATGCATGAGCCTTAGTCAGCCCTCCCTCCAACCTCACTCTCCCTCTTCTCATTCCCCTGCAATGTGTTGTGGTGCAGCTCATCTCTGGACCTTGTTAAACGGAGCTCTGGTGTGGCCTGACAGCAGCCCTCTGCTGCACTTTCCTTGCAATCTCCTTGCTCAGCCGTCAGACTGCCACCGGAAAGCTGTCAAGGCTTTCCACTCTTTCTGCATCGCAGCACTTTTCCCTCAGCACCGCCTAACAATAGCAATATTTTATCGCACAGCACGCTTCGTGTATCTCCTCTGCCGTCTTCTTTTTTTTTTTCTCCCATCTCTGCTGTCTATTCATTAACAGGCTATTTCCACCCACGCATTGCATGTCAAAGCCTGGTTTCCTCAGCTCTTGGCATAATATGTCTTGTCTTTGTTAGCATCTGTTGAAAGACAGCACACGTCACACAATGTCATGAACTCCATGCCATTTTTTTTTTGCTCACTAAAAGCATCTTCACATCTGGATCACACTGACTGCATTATAGCCATAAACCTGACAGTCATGGCATCCTGACATCTTTGTACGATTTTACACTTTCATAATCAAATAACTGATGTCACAGTGGCGCTAGAGTCAGACCTTTCACCTTTTACAAGATATACACTGCTGATTTAAGAGTTTATACTTCTGAATGGTCAACAGTGCTGTCCTTTCCTTTTTTTATTTTCACCACCAACTTACACAATAATTTGAAAGATTACACAAAAAAACAATATTCTGCAGTTGTCCTGTTGTTGTTGTTGTTGTTGTTGTTGAGTTGTTGACGCAAGGTTATGGTGAAAAATCTATTCCTTATCAGCTTCTGCCAGCTTTGGTTTCAACTCTTAATCTTCCACTATCTCTTTTGTCAAAACATGGCTCAGAGCATTGCCTTCCCTCTTTCATACCCTGCCAGTAGCCTCTTTTGTAAGAGCTATATTATTGCACAATAGCAATCTTCTACTGTGTTTAAGAGCAGACAAACTTCTTTGTTTTCTCCTGAGATACACTGAGTCAAGTACATCATTTCACCCCCTCTCGCTCCTCTAAGACCAGCACCTCTATTTACATTTCCATTATTGGGGTGACATATGTCTTCTGCCAAAAATGGGATGTTGGTCTCTCAGTGTCCCTTGGTGGTATTCTGTAGGTATCATTTTATTCACCCATCTTTAGGTGTGACAGTCTTAATGAAACATGGTAAGAAATGCAGAAAAATACTTTATACTTAATTTTTTATAGTTTGAATTTCATCATTATGATCACAGGAAAAAAACAAAAAACAAATCAATATTCGGAGAGGAAAAAAAATCCGTCATGAAAGCAGTCAGTATTGCAGATAAATAATATCAGTAAACAACAACTTCAGTCCAAAAATACTGGTATCAGTGCCGTAGTAGTAGCTAGAGGATACTATATTGGAATGCAAAAACAGAGCTGTCAGCATGAGAGGTATGAGTGGGTGCAGACAGCTTTGTTTACTTATTGTATGAGGGCATCACTTAGCCAGACTTCTCAATCGTTTTCATATGCCTCTGGCATGTTTGGAGTTTCAAACAAACTCTCAGTGCTCCTTTGTCTTATTGTTAAATACAACATACATTTAAATGCTCTGGATCTTGCAAGGAACACAGAGGGCATAGTGGGACAACACACTCAGAGTGCTTCAGATTCATCACGGTGGCTTTACTTTGAAGGGCTGGGGATTGGGCAGGGACAGCTAACATGACAGTCTTATCCCCCTTGGCCCAGAGTGAAAGTGATGTCTCTGTCAGAGATGAATCACAGTAGTTCTCCAGAGGGACCTCCTGGCCTCCTTCTGAAATTATACATTATTGTGCTGCAAAAGCCAAAAGAAGAAGAAGGAGAAGAAGAAGAAGAAGAAGAAGAAGAAGAAGAAGAAGAAGAAGAAGAAGAAGAAGAAGAAGAAGAAGAAGAAGGCCTGCATATATTATAGTAATCCTCCCTCTCTGTAAGGTCATGTATCCTGCATGAATCCATCTATGCATACATATATATATATATATATATATATATATATATTTTTTTTTTTTTTTTATTTATTTGTTT
>VUQI01039632.1:0-12154 GCA_015106735.1 Paratilapia polleni | reverse complement strand
GGCCGGGTCCGGGTCCTAAAAGATCCGAGTTCTGATAGACAGAGCCTGGGCTGGGTCCGGGTCCAAAAAGACCCGAGTTCTGATAGACAGAGCCCGGGTCCTGACAGATCACTTCACATGGTGACAATGATTTGTGCTGAGAGATAAATGCAGATTAACACCGGACAGGAAACACTCCTTGAAGAAGGATCGATTCGAGGCCGTGTGAGCAGATTTCATCGTGTTGTATCTCAGAAACGTGTGAGTAGTTCAGAGTTAATCACTGTCTGCTCTCTAACTTTACAGCGTTCCATTAACCACATTCAGGACGTGACTTAAAAGTACTGAAATATTTCCACCACGTTAAAAACAAACAAACAAAAAAAAACGACACACTGATTACACGTGATTATATTTATAATTATCATTGTGCGGTGTGTGAACATTTGAAGCCGTGAGAACAGAAACATTTCTGTCACTCGTGAGCCACTCAACACCGTGACTCTAAAGAATCTTTAAAGGCTTTTAATTGGTCCAAACGACAAACCCCACCTGCAGAGGCTCCACCCCTTCTCTGATTGGTTCTTAACTCACCTGAGCTGTGGCCTGCACCGCCTGAGCGGCAGCCATGGTGATGGCGCCGGCTCCGGCCCCGGGCCCCGCGGGCAGCGAGCTCAGGTTGTAGGAGGCCAGAGGCTGCGAGGAGTTCACGCTGTACACGTTGTTGGTGGACGAGGTCGTGCTGTTGGTACGGCAGCCTGCAGGGGACACACGGGGACACATGACAGAGGTAGAAAGTCACAGGTGAGGGTCAGACTGCACAGGTGAGGGTGTGGCCGTTACCTGGCGTGTTCTCCTTGGAGGCGTCTGACGTGAGCGTGGACAGCAGAGCTTCAGACTTGAACTTCTTCTCAGGGACGTGTTCTGTGGTGTGGTGAGTCGGAGTGCTGTACTTCCTCTCTGTGATCATACAAACACATGGTCAGCAGCTGCTTCCTGTTTCATGCTGAAAACAACCTCAGGACATACAGAAAACATCACGGCTGGCGGTCAGTAAAATCTCAGTCCCTTCCCTGAATTCATCCGAGGGTCAGACAGTTAAGATCAGGGTTCCTACAGCTTCGCACAGGTTAGATCTGACACCAGGTTTATGCTCGCTGGTGTCACAAACGGCGGCGTATGCTAGAAGTGATGCCGGCGTGGCCGGGACAGACACACAGTGGGTCATTTTGGTGATTAACAGCTACAAGGGCTCGCAGATTCTCAGAGGACTCAGAGTGACACTCGTGGTAACACGGAGCTGTGCTGATGTCACAGCTCATGCATCGACCAGAACTGCAGTTTGCTGAGGGGCTTTTTAAAGCACGTCAAAACAAACGTCCTGATCCACATCACTTCCACAGGTCTGACACGTCAGAGCTAAACTTCAAAACACTTCCTGCCTCGTTTACAGCAGTGGTGCTACAGGTCAGCTTTAAGCTGCTCTTCACGGTTATACTGGGAGCAGACTGAGCTGTGCGTCTTAAACTATTCAGTAAATCTTTCTTCCTGCGATTTAACATTTAAGCCTTTTAAAACTATTCTAATGTCCTATTTTTAGATGACTGGACTCTGATCCTTTGAAGACTTTAGAGGCCTGCGGGATTCCTGTAAATCCATCAGCTGGTCGATCAGTATTGATGAGGAAGGCTTGGGGTGCGGACACTGTGACCCAAGCAGCAGAAAACAAACTGGATTAAAACAGAGACGTCGATCCGGTGTGTACTCACTCTCTGCGGCGGCATGCGAGTGGACGTGGTGGTTGTTGACAGGCTGAGATGGGCTGTCCATCTCCAAAGACCCTGCACACAGACACATGACAGGAAGTCAGACACTCGACAGGAAGTCAGACACGCACCTGTCAAACAGCCTGAAAGTATCCAGCTGTGACGAGCCACTCACGTCTCTCCAGGATCTCCGTGATACCAGCGTTGTCGGCCTCCAGCTCCATCTTGAACTTGGCCAGTTCCTGGTCCAGTTTACGCAGGTGACGGTCCACCTGAGGACAGACAGGAAGCTTTAAATAACACGTCATATTTTTAGTGACGATCAGAGCTCTTCTTCTCTGCCTGTTTTAAAGGTTTGTCTGCCATCTAGTGGAGGCTTTGTGGAATAACACAGAGGCTCTACAGTTAAATGTTCAGCTCTGAGTTTCAGTCAAATCTGACCTTCAACACGCATTAAAGCTGTTTAACCTAAAATGTGCACTTTTCCCTCTCTAAGATCACCTGAGTGAAACTTTTACTCACCAGGTCATAGATCTGATTGGCCAGCTGGACCTTCTCATCTGCATCTTCCAGAGCTTTGTAATAATCCTGAAACATACACACACAGGGGTGCAGTCATGTTTACCCCCGTCCTTCAAACACACACACACAGAAACACGACTCCGCCTCCTCTGACCTTTTTAATGACCTCCATCTGCTCCTCCCTCCACTCCGGTTTGTTCTTCTTGGCATTGACAAAGAACTCGATGACCTTCTGCTCCAGCTGATCTGTGGCGTCTGGAGGAACAAACAGGAAATGAGAAGAGCCACAAACTGCAGCCAGTCACTTCATGTCCACTTCAACAGGAAACAAGTTTGATGGTTTTTGTTGAGCATCTTGTGAAAACGCCACTGTCAGCATTTTATTTCTGTGGTTTTATATCGAATTTTAACCATCACGTCTGTACAGGACGTCTTCAGGTTCACGCTGCTCCTCTGAGACTCTGAAAGCTGACTTCAGTTTTTAATTTACACGTCTTAAATCCTAAATTTATAAGTGTACAGCAGCCAAAGTGAACAGGAAACTATCGTGTTCTCACCACTGCAGGATTTTTATTCATCAAACAGATTCATTTTAGTACTTTTTCTGCTTCATTTGGCAAACGAATGCTGAAAGATCACCGTTGAGCTCACACTGAACCACTTTTCAAGCAGCTGTCCCATCATCTGACAGTCTGATTATTTTTTATCTTTTCCTCCAAAAAATCATTTCATGTTTTTAGTGAAGCTGAACCATGTGATCATTCTCACCAACCAATGTGAGCATTTGCTCTGTTCTCTCAGCGAGCAGCGTGACTTTAAATTAACATTTCACACTGGGGGAATTCCTCCTTAAACACCCCCACAGGGGGATTTATGTACTTTATGAGCTGAAATGCAGGCCTCCATCGTCCTGTTCTTCCCTCAGATCTAATTTTGCGTTTTCTGTGTCTATGTTTGGGCGTTTTCCTGTCTGTTGGTACACTTTACCAGCCCAGCAGCTCATTTCGCTGCTCAAATTGCAGCTTTATTCTGAGCCTGAAACTCGTCTTTGGACTGGAGCTTTAATCACACCGGAGCTACCTGTCTGAGGATCCTGAGGATTCACCTGGTTCACACTAACGTGACTGGGACCGCCTCAGCTGTTTGTTTCTGAGGGCGGTCCTGTCACATGATATGGATTTAAAGTTTTAGCTCCATGTCTGTCTGTGTCAGCAGACTTCCTGAAACAACAGAGGGAGTCTCACAGAGAGCAGCCAGGTGTTTTCCAGGTGAGATGTGGGTCCACCTCTGCAGGTTCCGGTCAGATGTGAACAAATGTGCTGGATCTGAGAGATGAATGAATTGTGAATTGTTGTTTCTGCTCATCAGTCCGTCTTTAGGTGTGCAAGGGTTTGGGAGGCGTCAGCTGAGTGGGATGACAGGAAGTGGTGTTACTGACACACTCACCGATCTTCAGGTGGATGAGTGGTGTTAGGTTCTGCTGACTGAACACATGAAGCTTCCTGCTGTGAGCTCGACGTTGATCTGTGTCTGTTTAACATCGTTTCGTCTCATCAGACTGTCGCTGATCTGTGGCGCTCTCTGATCTGACCTGACCTGACCTGCGTTAAAGGTGCAGTACAAATAAAGTTTGACTGACTGAAAGAAGTCAGAAGTGTCTCCACGCAGACTTCACCTGGACGACCCACACAGGTAAATGCAGAGACTGATTTCAGCCTTTTAATTTCTCCCATCTCTCCAACAGGGTCAGTGATCAGCTCACCTGGTTAACCCTTTCCTGGCTCTGAATGGGATCTACCTGCACAGAATCCAGTCAGTGAGTGTCTCCTCTTCCTTTGACATCTGATAAACAAACGTTTGCACAGCTTCAGATGATTAAACCCAAATTAATCAAACTAAAGTCGTTACGTCATCATGTAACATCATACTATGATACGCTGCAGGGCTCCTGCACCATTTTAAACATCAAGGTTTCTGCTTTTTCAGACTTCAATAAACAGAAATCAGGACATGATATCTTATAAAACAGGCAGCTAGTTTGGTAGAAATGCATTCATCCCTGCAGCTCAATAATCTAGGTTTTCCTTTGTCATGCGACAGTGAACTGAGTTGATCAGACGTCACACTGATCGGTTTTCACTTTTTACTGTCCGACCTAAAACGGCCCTCCGCTGTGCCCAGCATCGAGGAAATGTGTATTCATACACTCCTACAGCCCACGTTACTTCAATACAAACTCCCAACTGTCTCTCTCTCCTGTTCACACTTTACCAAACAAAACATTAACCTGAAGACCGTCTGAGCTCCGTGCTGACCAACACCAGCAGGTACAGATGTTTCCAGCTGTTTCACATCAGTTTGCTGGAGTTTACAGAAAGAAGGATGAAGGGTTAGAGTGATGTGATGAAGAGCTGACAGACTTTCACACAGCTCAGTGAAGTTTCCCGAGTCAAAGGGGGAATAAATACTAAAACAGCAAACAGACAACCATCAAATTCAGATGTAAATATACGCTGGAAGTAACACCTATCTTTAATGTCACTGTTTATTTTTGCATATAAAAATTTTAACTTCCACCAAAGGAGACTCACCAGGACTGACATAAAAATATTTTTAACCACTTTTTAAAGCTGGGTTTATTTTACTGAGGCTTAAATGCACACATTTATCATGTGATCAGAAATATGAGAAAAACACAGCAAGCCCCCACAGAGTCAGCAGAAACAAGAGTTTCATTTACTGCTTCATTTCCACACCTTACTGCAGGAATCATTCAGAGCCCATTGCTGACATTTTATCCTTAAAAACACAGGAAATACTTTATTCTCCCGACAGACACTCGTTTTTGATTTAAAATAAAATCAGATTTTAATTTTTTTCCTGTCAGCAGTTATTACAAGATAATTCAGAGAAAATGATTACATCCTTTCCTTTACTTTTATCTAATTTATTTAGTTCACTGAGCAGGTTTTTAAGTTAAAAATAAATTAATTTCACTAAAGAAAAACGGAAAAAAATGTTTTTTTTCAACTTGAATAAATCTAATATTTTTACAGTCTGTGAGAAATCCTGTTAGAATTTAACTGCTTATTTCTGCAGGAATCTTTTACAAAGTGATAAGATCCAGGCTCTCCTCTGTGACTAACACCATGTATAGTTTTAAACCTGTTTTATGCAACTGACTGAATTTTAAAGGCAAACATTGGCTTTATGTGTGTAAATATGAACTTGTATCGTGGCTGTATTAACGCAGATGTCCGTGTTAGTACGTGCTTTGGTGTGAGTGATGCTGGCTTCAGTTTCATGCTGCTATTTGCCGGGTTTCTCCTGCACTCTCAGCCTGTTAGCCGCCTCTGCTAACATGTGCTAACGCATTAAGCCCGGCTCTGGCGCTAAACGGCGCCGGGACGCGGCTCCGCTGCACGGACGCTCCCGACAGGGCTGCCCGCTGTGTGTGCACGCCGCACTGAGTGTGCGGCCGCTGTGCTGTGGCCGGTGTGTGCCGCCGTTAGCGGCGGGGCTGTACGTACTCTGAACCTGCAGGTCCATCTCCCTCATTTCCGTAAACCTGTCGCGGAGATCCATGGGTAGCTGCTCGATCACTGCCAGGAGAAGAAAAGGCGGTTACCTGCTAGCACGGCTAGGCTAACGACCGGAGCCGCCCGGCCCGCTAAATAAAACACAATTAATGCACAATACGGCCGCTCAACACTGCCGCCGCTTCCGTACAGTCCCATACTCACTTTCCAGGTAGTCCTCCAGATACAGCATGTTGTTAAATTTCACGTTTCAACCGATTTCTGCAACAATTTTCTTCTTTCAATATGGCGCCGCCAGCCGCTGTCTGCTCAGAAAAAATACCCCGAAAAGAGGAGGTCAGAGACGGTGACGCAGACGGCTGCCCGCCTGCTGATTGGTTCAAATACAGGTGGGCGTTGATTTGCAGTCACCGGACACTTGCATCATGGGAGTTGTATTTTAGTAAGTGTTTATGTTGTTTGCGCACAGTAAAATGACCCCGTTTATTTATTTATTTACTGCACTTTGTTTACTGTACTATATTTATTCATATATTAGTCCCAAATCTATATTATTAACCTGGTAAAGATCTGTATACTCAAAAGAAAATGCAAGTTTATTTTTCCTTTTTCTACCAACACATGTAGGCTAATAAATTGTAAGTACATTAAATAATAATTTTAAAGTAATTATTTCTATGTTTAAATGGATCTTAAACTACACAAAGAAAGCACATCTTTATGAAAAGCTTTGCTGGGATTATTTCAGTTGATTCTTTCTTTGGAGTTTCATTTTCACTGTAGGCTACATTTACACAAAGAGCTTTTTTATGCCGTTGTTCACAATTAAACGACATTATTGGTGTGCTGAAAATGAAAATGTGAAAAACTGAACTGGGACTTTTACTTCACCCTAAAAACAAATCTGAAAAGCTTTTTTTCTGTCTTTGGCTTTTCTATAAAAGTATGTGGACAGAAACTGCTAAACAGATCCAGATATTTTTATTCGTGTATTATATATTCACTTGTGTTGTGTCTGCATGTACTAATTTAGTACATTTAAATGTGAATAAACAGAGAAGCTGTGTATTCATTTCTGTCCACACACTTTTGTATTTTCATTCATGTTTTCAGCATGTTCCTTGTCTAAAAATATCCCCACTTTCTGTGACTTTAATTATTGATGAACTGAACATCTTTTTAATGATCATATATTGCTTATCAATTCGTTTCAGTACTTTAAATAACACGTGCAGGTTTCTGTCTACATACCTTTGGACATAACCAGACATTTGTGTCCACATATTTTTGGTCACAAGTATGAGGACAAAAACTAACAGACCGACTAAATGCCCAAAATTATGTAGACACAAACAACCTCTTGCACGGTATTTACACAGAAGTTTATCTCTTCATCCTTTGCTCATAAATTTTCTCTGTCTGCTTGTGTTGTGTTTAGTGTAGTCCCCATCTATGACGTGACAACAATAACAACGTACATGCAAATAGCCAAAACGTATATGGACACAAATTACAAAGCAGCCTCAAGTTTTTGTCCACATATTTTTGGCCAAAGGCGCAACGCCACAGAGTTTTTGACCAAAAATATGTGGACAGACACTGCTTGCCATTTGTGTGTGTGTGTGAGTGTGTTTCCTCTCTGCAGCTTCATCCTCTCCACACTCGGCCTGCTGACCCCGCGGCTCTGCGGCTGGAGGCGGACACATTCCTCTGTCCTCCCCCAGGACCCTCTGAGGGGGAGGAGGGAGGGACGCTGCTACTCCTGCTGCTGCTGCACGCATTTAATTAGTGGAAGAAGAGGCAGCGGCAGCGGGAGGAGCGCACCGCCCACCTCCAGACCGCCCCGGGCTCCGGCTACCAGCAGTCCGGACTTCGGCTCGACGGTTCGGGCTTTTTACGCAGCAGCGGAAAGTTGACGCGTTCCAGGCAGATTTTCGGAGCTGCGCAGATCCAAAGCAGCTCTGTGAGTGTCTGTGTTGTGGTTTTGTTTGGATCTGTTCTCGTCAGCTCTGCGGATTCAGTTTGGATCTCCTAACACGAATAACCCGCCTCTTAAAGCGTGAATCTGTTTGGAAACGTGTTTTCAGCTCGAGCCGCGCTAAGTGAGTGATGATTGATTTGGAAATATCAGCGCCGCACACTCCATCACCCCGGAGGGGCTGAGGCAAAGTAAGAAACCACCTGTTGTTAAAGTTTCCTGGAGCTTCTCACGGATAAACCCGAGCTGCTAAAAGGAGACGCCGGACGGAGCCGAGCCAGAGACGCGCAGGGAACGGAATGCGGGTTTTACGCACGCAGCAGACGCAGTTCCTGAGCGATAATCTCCGCAGCGCTTCGTGTTGTGTGTGTGCAGTGAGCATGTTGCCATGGTGCCCCGGGCTCAGATGAGCAGCGCGGCGGAGTTCCGGTCGGGATGGCTCGGGAGGACGCAGTGAGGTGTCTGCGCTGCCTGCTGTACGCGCTCAACCTGCTGTTCTGGGTGAGACGAGCAGCCGGACACGAGCACGAGCACGACACGGTCACCCCGCCAGATCACATGACAGCACATCTTTATCATTTTATTGATCAGTGATTAATGCGGGCAGCAAACAGCAGAACCACAGTCCAGCATTCAGGACAGGAAAAACACGTGATCAACATTAAACATGTTAAGTGTGTGACATGATCACATGCTTAACACATCACACACAGGCAGGAACACACACGATTCTATCATTTTTATTCCACTGGACACATGCAAACATGCAGAATGACATTAATGCCTGTATGTGACATTAGTTTAACACACACATTGAATGCCTGTGTGTGTTAAACTAATACATGAACTATAGTGTATTATGCACAAACATTCCACCCATGAAACAAACTCACATAAATATGTACATTTATATCGTGTATTATTATACATCAGGTACATGTGAAAACATGCATGCAGTGAGGTGTGTATGACATGGAGAGCCACTTTATCCCATTAATCCACAGAAGAACCCAGAGCTACAGCTTGCAGTGAAAGTTAAAAATATCTGTGAAATTAAAAGTGTGCAGGTAACTTTAAACCCTGCGGTGGAAGTCAGTGCAGTAAAGAAATTAAAGACTGCAGTGAAAGTTTGTATTTCTGCAGTGAAAGATAAACTGTGCATTCAAAGACTGCAGTCAGATTCTCTGCAGTGAAAGCTGGAGCACACAGGTGGAGTCTGCCAGGATGGTTCCTGTTTGGGGTAAAGTAGGCCGCCGTGTGTTACTCGGAGCATGTTTCACATTCTGAGATGTTATTTGTAGGCAGCAGAAACGGATCCATGTGTTTATTTCTGTGTGTTTATTTCTGTGTGTCCAGCTGATGTCAGCATGTGTGCTGGGAGTGGCGGCGTGGATCAGGGACTCTCTGAACACCGTCCTGACCCTGACAGCCCACACCAGGTGAGTGCAGGCAGACTCACACAGCTCAGGTATCACATGCAAACCAGGTGATGACACTTAGCTGCCTGAAGGTGGTTTTAAATCAGCTACAAGTGATCCAGCTCATCTGAACACACCCAGCGCCTCCCTGACCTCCTTCTGTGTCTGTCTGCTGAACAAACATGGAAAGATTTGTCCCGTTTTTATCCAGCATCTGCTGAAGATGCTCCTGAAGTTTAAACAGTCCAGATGTTAACTAAACAGCTGCTTTTCTGGAGTTTATACTGAGACGTGCATTCTGACTCAGGAAGTGTAAAGGCAGTGAGCTCTGAGAGTGTGTTTGTTCATAACGAGTGTGTTACTGTGTTTGTGTGGTGCAGGTTGGAGGAAGCTGCCATCCTCACATATTCTCCAGCTGTCCACCCCGTCATCATCGCTGTGTGCTGTTTTCTCATCATCGTGGCCATGGTGGGATACTGCGGCACGCTCAGATGTAACCTGCTGCTGCTGTCCTGGGTACGGCTGTTTATCTCTGCATCGTTACACAATTAGAGAAACACATTTCCACGTTCATGCAGGCTCTTTATTTCAGTCAACTGTCGAGCACAAAGAAACAGTTTGATTTCAAATATAAAAATTAGCCAGCCAATGCAGTGAGGGTAAGTCTTATATTTAGTTCACATTTAGCAGGAAACAATGTTACACAGTAGTTACACACATCTGGAAATTCACAAAGTTTTGAAGCCCTGAGCGGCCGTAGAGAGTAAAATATAGATGTTTTAGCACAGCGAGCACATTAGCAGCTGCTGCCTGTGCACAGGATCCAGTTTGTTCCCCTGTTCTGAATGTATGTCAGCAGTATAGCAGCTGAGTAACGGCTCTGAAAACGAGCGTCTGTGGTCTCATGTCCCAATGGTCTGCTGACAGCTGTAATGTTCACAGATCGTTCAGGTAAAGCCTGAGCTGGAAACACATTGTTGTGGACTTGCTGCAGTCTGTCGGCACTCCGTCTGTTCATGTGCTACAAACCAAAGTGGATCCTGAATATGAAGGAGGGGCTGTGAGGAGGTCAGTCTTACCCTGCATGTGTACCACTCGTCTCAAACATGACATGTAGACAGTCAGACCTGCAGTAATTTGTGGAGTCTGGGTTAACCCTCACCCGGACTCTGGGAGCAGACGTGCACATGTGTGTGATGCTCTGATCACACCTGAAAGGAGGGTAATAAGAACAGCCCAGCCTCAGTGACATCCCTGCAGAGATCAGTGTGTCCCCCTCTGACTGGCTGTTATGACGGGGCTGGCCTTTGATCCACATCACCTGTCAGCTGTTCTCTGAGTGGGTGGGGACAGGTGTCAGGTGTCCCCATTGTCCCTGACAGGTGATAAGATTATCCCCTGAAAGACTAGTCGCTGAGAGAGAGCAGCGTCAGTCTGCTGAAGGGACTCCCACAGGGGATGATGGGAAAGAGGCAGAGAGTAACCTGCTCACCCACCACCAGCATACACACCTCAGCCACCTGTGAGATCACATGACAGTAGAAACCCCCTGCTCTTCCCCTCTCAGCCTCGTTTACGTATGCAAATAACTCAGCGTGCACAGAGTTTAAACCACGCAGACTTCATCCGTTAACAGGCCGCTGACATTTTAAAGCTGTGTTTCTGCAGACACCTGCAGACTTTCAGCACATGCAGCGTGTTCAGCGTGGGAGGGGGGGGGTCTGCTTTCATCCAGGAGACAGGGGTTTGAATCCCCAGGTGTCACACCTAAACTCAGTGTTATCTTTGTATTTTTAGGTATAGTTTGTTAGTTTTTTGACTGGTTTAGGAACAGATGAAGACCCTTTCCATTGTGAACCAACTGTTGAAATGACCTTTTTCTCCCATAGTGTGTCTTTTGTCCTGTCTCCCTCTGCTCTGCTCTCAACCGGTCACGGCAGATGGCTGCCCCTACCCTGAGCCTGGTTCTGCCGGAGGTTTCTTCCTGTTAAAAGGGAGTTTTTCCTTCCCACTGTCACCAAGTGCTTGCTCATAGGGGGTCGTCTGATTGTTGGGGTTTTCTGTCTAATATTGTAGGGTCTTTACCCTAAAATATAAAGCGCCTTGAGGCGACTTTTGTGATTTGGTGCTATATAAATAAAATTGAATTGAATTAAACTGAATTGAATTGAGCTGCCTCTGCATGAGCTTTATTTTTAAGGGTAACAACACGTAACAAAGAGGCTGCAGTGTCCATTGCAGCCTCAACAATCACAGTTTTATTGGCACCATCTGGACTTTCTTCTGTGTTTGTGTGACAGAACAGAGTCAAAAAATCTTCAGCGAGCTTCAGTTTGATCATTAGACTAAACTTTGTCTCCGTCTGTATTTCAGTACTTCGGCAGTCTGTTGGTGATCTTCTGTGTGGAGCTGGCCAGTGCTGTTTGGACCTACGAGGAGGTGAGAAAACTGAAAGCTTTTTTGTTTTTCTGCACCATAAACTTCCAGAGTCCCTGAACGCCTCACAGAGTCAAAGATGTAAAGAAAAAGAAGCAGACCGAGCCTGTATGGATGAAGTGTGTGCAGATCTATAACCAACAAAACATCAGATCAGATAAAAATATAACCACATCTCATAACTGAGCCTCTTTTCTTGTGAATTTACGACTCATTGAATCACGACTGACATGTTCCCTCATGTATGTACGCGGTGCTCTTACGATGAGTTTTTCTGTCATAAAGTGAGTATTTCCTGGAGTGACGTTCAGCTGCTGACACAAGCTGGACTCACCGGCTCGTCTCGGCTCTAAGAATAACCAGACATGTCAGACACGTCGGGGTCGCTGCTGCAGATCAGCTCCTCTTTCAGCGGCCGCCACGAAAACACTCGTCACATCAAACCCACCTGCAGGCGCTCCAGGCAGAGGAGCAAAGTAACTGAGTACATCTTCTCCAGCACTGCACCATCCACTC
>VUQI01039630.1:0-10545 GCA_015106735.1 Paratilapia polleni | reverse complement strand
TCCACTTCACAATTATGTGCTATTTTGTGTTGGTCTATCACATAAAATCCCAATAAAATACATTTAAGTTTGTGGTTGTAATGTGACAAAATGTGGAAAGGTTCAAGGGGTATGAATACTTTTTCAGGGCACTGTATGTCTCACAGCACTGCATACACACTTATAAAACATAAAGTTTTATTTGGTTTTTAATATTGCACTATAATAATATCCTCACATGTTCTACCTTGTAGTTGCACTACGGATGTGAAGTAGTTTTATGTCCTTTATTATGGCACAATGTTCCATTACAACACTCGGTGTTCTGGTGCAGTAGCAGGTGCAGGAGCTTGTAGTCTCTTTGCCCTCCATTGATACCGATCAGAGGGGCCACGACTTGCGTGTACCCAAGGTGTAATGATGGTACCCAGTCAGGACCACACTGTCACATTTCAAAAGCTGGTTTGCCTAAAAAACAACATAAAGGTTTTGTTTGCATTAGCTATGCTGCAGAAGCCCTGCAGTTTTTTTTGTTTCTAAAAACAAAAGTATGAAGATTTTATTTGATTCTGGCTATGCTGTCATGTAGCTACAGCCAAGATAACTGCCACATTTAAGGTGTGTAAGGTACAGACAGCCCTACGACATGTAACTACCGTTACTCCACTTTTGGTGAGTGAAATTCTTGGATTTTATTTGGATGTTACTTTCGATGTTACCCATACAGTCTATGGGTGGTCATGTTGGCTACATCCACCTTTTACATGGCCTGTAGTTTAACCTCAAGTAAACCAGTGGCAGCACTCAGGAGCAGAAAGGTCAGATTAAGGTTTGCTAGAAAACATCTAAGAAAGTTTCCAAGCTCTGAAACAAGATTATTTGGACAGAAAAAAGATAATAATAATAACACATAAGGGGTTAAAAGGTCCTCGATATACTTCAGAGTAAGGCCATTCAATGCTTTAAAGTCATTAAGATTTCAAAATCAGTACATCCTTTATCAGGCAGCCAGTGTAAATGTGTTTACACATAATTTCTTGGTGCCGGTTAAAATCCGGGCAGCTGCATTCGGAATGAAATGAGCTCTGACTGCAATAATCAAGGCAGGAAAATAAAAGCATGTGTGACCATGTGTAAATCAGTCGCAGACAAGAATGATCAAACTGATGAATGTGTAGCTGAGGGGCAGGGGAAGGAAAATACCAAAAGATCTGTTAAACACAGCGGAGGCAGAGTGATGCTCAGACATGTACAGCTGTCGGTGGCACAGAGTCACCAGGGTTTATTTATGATGAGACTGCTGATAGAAGAAAAAGGATGAAGTTTACAGAACCGTACTCTCTGCTTGCATTCAGACTAAAGTTGCTGCAGTAAAGACCAGACGGAGCATCTGTGGCTGCAAAGGATTTGAATCCAAGTGTCCTAATAATCCTTAAACAGCTCGTCTGATCACTTTTCAGCCTCTGGTGATATAAAAAATATCTGAAATACAGTATTTTTCTTAAGTGTACTTTTTGTAGTTACTCTCTGCAAACTGCAGCTAAAACGTTCACCACCGGGGGCAGTGTTTTACTGCAGAGTTTTAAAACGGTAGGTGTGAAGCACTGATCACATACAGCGACTTTATTTGGTCTGAAACAGGTTTCAACAAAAAGCTAAGTTAGCAAACACGTGCAGTCAGTAAAGCTAGGTAATTGTTACCTGTTACCTGCTGACATATCGATGGTATGGCTCTCGTCTTTTTTCATGCTGCAGTTCTTTGTTTCCTGATTCGCCCCCTGGTGGCCATTTGAAAGAATGCAGGTTTAAGGCACTTCAGCGCTGGATTCACCTTTCAGAGCTGAAAGCTACGTCCATCTTTTATACTGTCTGTCAGCACACTGCTTGGCTGAGATTAACATGAACAGCTTTTATCTTAAGAGCCTAAAGGAAACATTGTGAGTTCAACATCTTGCTCAGCTGTGTCCAGCAGGAAAGACACTCTGATTTTTACTGTTGTTTTGCTCCTGTTTTTCTTTTCATAACTGAGCAAGGTTTCTTTCTGGGAGTTGGTGCTGCTGGTGATCCATCCATCCATCCATCCATCCATTTTCTTCCATTTATTCAGTTCAGGGTCATGGTTGAGCTGGAGCCTATCCCAGCTGCCACAGGGTCGCAGGGCTAACACAGAGAGACAGCCATTCACACTCACATTCACACCTACAGCCAGTTTAGAATCACCAGTTAACCCAACATGCATGTCTTTGGACTGTGGGAGGAAGCTGGAGTACCCGGAGAGAACCCACACAGATACGGGGAGAACATGGAGGATATTCACAGAAAGAACGCAGATGGCCATTCAATTCTCTCTAATATTGTAGAGTCTTTACCTTAAAATATAAAGCGCCTTGAGGTGACTGTTGTTGTCATTTGGCGCTATATAAATAAAACTGAATTGAATTGAACTGAACCCAGGACCTTCTTGCTGTGAGGCAGTTTTTTTTCCAGGTGTTTCAGCTGCTGTTTGCTGTCATAGAACACCTGTCCTTCCACATCTGCCTCTCCATCGGGCTCTGGACGCTTCACTAACTCACTGCATCATGTTGTGGAACAAATTGGTATTACACAAAAGCACGGCCCGGCCCGAGTTTAACTTCAGCTGACATTTCTTCAACACAACACACAGATGTTTTGGACTTAAAGTCAGAGCTGCTGCTTCTTCACATTCAGTTGATGCTTTAGTTCATTTTGAAACTATTTTTAAACACAGTCATTTCAATTAAAACCAAAGGTTTGTACTCTAATAACATCGTTTGAACTTAAGTCAAATCTAAAAGTTAGAGAAATGATGTCATTGTCCAAATATTTATGGCCCTGACTGTATATGTGGTATCAACAATGCGTCACCACCTTGTAATGAGGTGATAACAGCCTACTGAGCCCACAGGAGTGCACTGAGGCAACAAACTGTGTCCCTGCCCAAACAATAGTGGAGCTGTCTCTTAAAGGAGACAAAGACATCATGTGGAGATGTGTAGGTACAGATGTTGAAGGGTAGATTTGTTTCATTAAACTGATAAAATGATGGTCTGAGAGAAACTACTCTCAGCTCAACAGACCAATCAATCACTGATCAGTGATTTCCAGCTTCACTCTGCAGCCTCTCCTCTGGTACGTATGCAGAGGTCAAAGTGTCACATTCAGCATGCAGAGAGAGACGAGCTGTAACCAAAAGTATGTGGACAGTCGGAGGTGGAAAATCCCTGGAGTTCTTGTTTGCAGCTTTTCTAAGAAGTAAAGTCCCAGGTTGGTGTGACTGTCTGCACAACAGACTCTCAGACGGGTTAGATTGTTTTTGATTTCAGTGCAAAGGCCTGAGACAGTCAGCAACGGACGCATATGGAAAATGATTGTTGCAGGAGCTGTAAAGCTGCCAGAGCTGCAGGTTTGATTAACAGATCTCCATCAGATATTTCCACCCCCTCCCTCCTGTGGGCTCGACTTAATTGTAGTTGTGGAGGTTTGGTGGAAGTCGTACCTGCATGCCGCAGCAGCTCCACGATGACAGGTAGGTGTGGTGTGACTGACATTAGTTTGGCAACTGAACAGTAAGTGTTCTGCAGGAAACTGGTCGGTCCTGTCAGCAGCCTGCAGATACTTCAGCAGCAGAGTGTGTCCTCATTTTAATCCTTTTTACACCTCGGATACACCAAACATAAAGCTCCTCGTGTGCAACATACACATTATTAAATAATTCACAGCCCAGGTGAAATACTTCACTGCACTGTGGCTTAGATTTAATATAAAAACTGAATGGAGTTTGGTTGAAAGAGGCTCGAACCATTCTTTACTTTTCCCCATGAACTGCCAGCCTTACTTGGGTAAAAATATCCTGATACATGCATAGTTAGGCGTCACAGTGAAACAGAAAAAACAAATAAATAAATAAATAAAATTTACTGCTGAGCTTTAAGAGTTCCCTTCACTGGAATCCAAAGGCCCAGGGTGTCCACATACTTTTGGCTGTATTGCATGCCTGATATTCCACTTCCATGTGTTTCAGTAACAAACATGAGTGAATTATTCTGAATTATTTTAGCACACAGTGTCAAAAACAGACAGATGTCCATAAATGTTGGTTAAAATTGTCTGATGCAAATACAACTTCTAAAACAGAGCACTTTGCAGATTTTCTGCTCCCAGTTGGAAGAAATAATGTGGCACATGCATCCCATGGTGTTACGATTCTGAGCAATAAATGCAGCAACAATCATCCCGTTCAACTGGCAGCAATCCAAGTCCTCAAACTGAAGACTTTTTTAAAGCCACATCGAGTCAAATTTAAGATCAACTTAACAGAAACTAAAGCAGTTCACAGGTTGTTGTAAAGTGTGAAGTACACAAAGAAAGTGATATGCTTTCTTGTCGTTGGTTGTCTGTATTGCACACACTGAGAACGACAAATGTGGCCTTGAGCACAGTTTGGATGAAGACCCATTAGGTGATCTTTGTTTGCAGGTTTTACTAAATCTGACCAATCACGGAGGAGCAGTGATCATCGGTCCTTTGACTAGATGAGCTGAAAATTACAGAACAAGTCAAGCTCAGTACCTGGAATTTGTTCCATAACTGAAAAACAGGAAATTTAACTACTATTTAATGAAAAAAAATTAATTATAATAAATAATACTTGATGAAAATTGTCCTTTAATTAAACACTAACCATAAAGAAAACTCATTTTTCATTTATTTAAAGTCTGATGTCTTATAATTTACTGTGGTGTGTGTGTCAGTAAAAAGTCTGTAAAACTGATTCAGGCTCAGATGAAATTAACAGTTCAGACTCATAATGTGACCAATCTTAGGACAGTAAAAATGTAAAAATTCTTCAGATTTCAGTTTTCAGATTTCATTGAGCCATGCAGAGAGCTGGACTGGACCCTGTAATGTAAGTACAACAGAGACGAGTGAAGCCCCGCTTTCACTTTTCTGCATTTCTATTAAAACAAAAACACAAACTTGCATGAAAATGACAAAAAAAAAAAAAAACCCAGAATAAATCCAGCACAGTTCCCATGGAGTGCAGGTCACTGTGGAGTAATGTAGCCGAACACCTCGCGCTGGGAGAGGGCGTGTGCTGCTGCAGGTTTGAACCTGAGCGTGGAGTTATGGCAGGTATTTCCCAGAGGCCTGTTGGAACAGAGCCTTTTTACGACACTGATACTCCCACCTGCGTCTAATCTCAGCCTCCATCTCTTCTGACTCCAGCCGGCATTTCTCCTGTCATTTGATCTCCACTTTTTTCTCATAGGCAGTCGGTCACACCTTCAGCCACCGAGGCTGTTGCCATGCCGATGACACACCTGAACACCTGGATCTGGATCAAACACAACATTAAATTGAAATCTTATACGAGCACAGAAGAGGATCAGTAAAGAAAACAGAGGCTTAGTCAGTGATTAACGGAGAAAAACGTCCACTTTACAAAAGTCGACAAAGTGATTTACAGCCTCAGATCCTCTCAGTAACAAATCACCACCGTACGCTGCAGCTTTCGGGGTTCTTGTCACTGGAAACGCAGCATGACCTGATATCACAGCTTCAGTCGTTTCACAAACAGGCCTAAAACCTGTTTGGATTCTGAGAGACAGGATTTCACTGAAATCAGATTACAGCTGAAAGGAGTTTGGTCAAAACACTCTTTGTTTTACAGACAAACAAGAAACAAAGTGGTTAAAAAAGATCTGCATCAATTTCAGACAAAAAGCACTGAACTGTGTTTCTGTGTTTAAAAAGGTCAGACTGGTTTTTATAAAATTTGGTGAACTCTGAGTGGAGTTTGGTGCTGCTGTTTACAACCAGACTGGACTGACTCAAAATAACGAACACAGTCACATTTTTCCTTAAAATGTGATGAAATGTGAATGGACTTTGGTGAAGCAAATCATGTTTGAACATATTTACATTTTATTTATTGTGTATTTCAAGGTTTATGGGTGAGTAACGTGCAGGAAACCTCCAGCATACGACCATCTAAACAATGAGGACTGAAGTGTGTGTTTTTCATTGCTGGAAACAACATTTGATGGAGTTTGGTGGAAAGATACAAAACAGTGCACGTTTGAACATATTTTATTTGTGTCTTTTTTCAGAGCATTTTTAAACTTTTGTCTGTGCAGCGTGCAGGAAAAAGCTTCACAGACAGATTACACTTCCTGCATGATCCAATTTGGCAAAAAAGTATAATGGAGTTTGGTGGAAAAAGCTCCCCTCAGCCAACTGTAAAAAGGCACCAAATCACACCGTGTCAGCATGTTGCATGTTGCCTAATTTCTCTCTAATCTGCTTAAATAAATGTAATTGATTTAATGGGGTTTTGGTACAAAGGTGTCTGTGAAGCGCTACTGTCAGAGCAGCGTGCAGAGTTTGGTGGACAGTTTGTAAAACAAATCATGTTTGAACATATTTGTGTCTTCTTTCAGAGTATTTTTAGCCTTTTGTCTGCACAGTGTGCAGGAATCCTCCATCATATGACCTGCTGAAGACAGACGAGCTGACAGCATGCTGACTTTTCCACATGCAGCACGCTAGAAGACTGAAGGACATTAGCACAAATGTCTGATTCTCTGAAACAGAAACTTGGCAGCGGATGAATAGAAACTGATCTGTCATCAGTTTTTATTGTGCAATGTGATGATTCAGAAATCATTACTTATTCTGAGCTTCTGCTGAGGTTTTAACGTTTGGGGCCTCCGGGCTGGATGTTGTTCATCATGTAAAACATGTTGTATGAAAGAGTTTAATGCTTCTATCGATTAGAAAAACTGCCCACATAAGCAAATCAACACAGCAGCTGGGTCAAACACGACAGGTGGATGAACCTTTAAAACTTCTTTGGCATCTTCCTGACAAGCTCTTTCTCAAATTGTTCCTACAAAGCACAACATGCACAAAGTTTACTGGCAGTGAAGATGGGAGCTGTGATGGTAAAAGGGAAACAGAAAGACCTCTGCTCAGCAGATCCTCCTGCTACCTATGAAAGAGCAATGACAGGTGTGTAGGGGAGGTAGATGAGGTGATAAAATTATCTCCAATTCTGACAAATATTCCTGTAATTTAAACTCATTGTTCGGATGGGATTATAAGTGTGGAGAAGTCACAGGTTTATGATGCACCAAATAAAGAACCTACATTAACTGGTTCATGCAGATCTCAGATCTCATCCTAATTCTCTGCAAACAGGAGCTGCTGCCTTTAATGGCACCAATCTGACAGCATCCAGGTAAAACCGAGCTTAGACAGACCAGCTGCACTTGGCTGCACCTGACATTAGAAACACTCTGAGCTGCTCTCCATGGTTTTTATTTCTTTCGGTTCTTGTATTCTCTCCCAGACAGACCCGCAAGCTGCTGTTTCCATCAGATTTTCCTCCACTTCCATCTCGAAGATGTATTTGCCACCCTGTTCAAATGTTATCTGCACAGTAAATGGCCGTTATCAGCTGTAAACACTCCCGCAGATAGGGGAAGTACAGATCGTCTGTCAGCTACTAACAGGCAGAAGGAGTGTTATCATCAGTTCTTATCTTTAATCAACAGAAAGAAGTGCGCATGACTTTGGCAGCGTCTTGAATAACATTTAAAATCTCTGCTGGTGTCGTCCAAACAAAGTCTGTAAGAAATCCATCAGTTTGCTTACAGGATACTGAGTCAACGTCATGGTTCACCAAAAAAGGATTTGTCCAACAAATTAAACTCAGATCAGCATCTTTTCCTAAACCTAAACACACACAATAGTTTTGGTGCCTAAACTGAAGAAAACAGTGAGCAAAAGTGAAAAATAAAGATGCCACGGTGCCTGTCCAGCCTGCAGGGCCCGATTACACCAACAAGGATAATTCAGTCATACGTTTCAAGTAAGATCATCCCGGTTTAATCCTTCTTCTTGCTACAGATGGACACAAATCTATTCAGGAGCTGGAATTATTCACAATCTGAAGTCTTGTCTTAACTGTAGACTGTCTTAAACTTGCATTCTTTCTTACATCAAGCAGGGGGCGACTGCTCTGGCTGTAAGAAGAAGTCTGATTGAATGGAAGTCTATGAGAAAATGAGCCTCCTGCTCAGCTGACCTCTGAGCTCAGTAAACACATTCCTGATGAGTTTATGGAAGTTCATTTTGGAAATTCTGATCTCATTAGAGTCAGAAAGGACCAGGAAGCAGCGGGGTGTTTTAGGGAGGGGCTACACAATGATTGATAACTTGCTATTGTTAGGTCCACTTCTCGATCATCACGTGTGATTTAAAAAAAAAAGCTCAGCTTGAGGCTTCATAACTTTACCAGCTAATAGGTGAGGTCATGGTGACTACGCCCATCTTACAAAAACCGACTTAGCGGTTTAGATCAGGCTTAGCAAAGACCAGCTGCTGTGTAAGTAGGAATGTTTAAAAGCAGAAACACCGCTAATGTTTACTTCATGTCACCGCCACCCATACACGAGGTGATATCACTTAATGAGATAAGATTTGAAGCAGGTGGAAAAATGGGCCTAAAACCCTAAATGCTTGGGCCTAAACGAGACTTCATCTGATGTAATATCTAATTAGCTTCTAAAAGCTGCCTTTTGAACATTTGACTAAAAACCTTACGGCTCTGTGCAGATGTCCCATCTCATTCACGGCAGGAGGGAGTTTCTGAACTGATTAGAGAGACAACACACTTAGACCATTTTAGCCAGAACTCCACAATTCAGGTTTACTGGGACAGAATATCATGCCAATGTTTATGATATTTTATATCTTAAACATCAGAGTTCACTCTGGCTCAGAATATTTTACACCCTTCTGGGCAAAATTCAGCACCACACAGAAGGAGGTAAACCTGACTGTTTGGTGGAGGTGTACAACCTGAGGCGCTGATCCCGGTTAATTCGCTGCCGGTTTCAGTGATTCCAGTTTGGGTTTGAAACCAAAGTTAAACCTGCAGGCAGCAGACCTAACCAGCAAGATCAGCAGGTCCAAAACCACCACCTACTGACCAATCAGATCTCTGGAAAATTCCTGAAGATCCCTCAGTGCTCAGACTACAGGCAGTCAGAGGGTCTGAAGGTTTTGTGTTTATCTGCTGAGCCTCAGTGAAAAATACAAATTCTTAGAGAAACTTTAGTCCTGATTTTTTCCTGTTAGCTGCAATTTTAAAACATTTTATTTTTGCTAAGTTTTAATATCTGATCCTAAAACAGGACACCTGCTTGTACTTGCTGACATTACATCAAATGTATAATCCTATGTTTGTCTGCAGCAGCTGTGCTGCTTTCACTCTGTATTCTGTGTTTAACCTCTTCATTTTTTTCTAACTTTATAGTTTTACCTTCCTTTGTAACATCAGTCGCTCTGCTGTCAGCTGACCTGTCTGTGTTTCTTTCATGTGAGCATGCTCATAGCTGCACTGTGTGATTTGGCTTGTTGAATAAAATGAATGCATGCTGAATTCTCTCTGAACAATAATTGGATCCATTTGCTTTTAAAACTTGGATAATTTGACCTGTTTGAGTTGCTTTGGAGACACTTCCTGTTTTAACTTTAAACACTTTAAGTACATTATGTACTTTATACTCATACTTTTACTTAAGTACCCTTTGCAATGCAGGATTTTTACTTATAATAGGGTGTTTTTGCAGTGTCTATGTGTACTTTTACTGCAGTGAAGTGAATACCTGTAAAAAAAAAAAGAGTTTAATGTTTTAATTCGAATGCTGGTTGAACCGCGTTGACTTATGCACAGATAAAGGGTTGTTTTTTTGGGGGGCTTTTGTCAGGGGGATTTTTTTAGCCTTTTTGAGACAGATGAAGAGCTGAGCTGCTTGGGGATTTCTCTTTAGTGTGCCAGAAAAGAGAGTGACTGATTGAAAACTGTAAAAGAAAGAGAGTGTGAGATGAGAGCTGACAGCCGAGTGAATGAGTGAAGGTCGGATAAAAGCAGAAAGTGACTTATGAGATTAATTATTACAGTGAAACTTCCAAAGAATCCAGGCGTTGTCGCAGCCTGAGGAGAAGGAGGAGGATGAAGAGGTAGCTGTTACCTAACAGCTGTCATGTCTGATCTGCGTCTTGTTTAATGAAACATGATTCTGAATGTATGCAAATGTGTCTCTGCTGTTTGTACACTGCAGCTAATGTTTCAATTGCAGACAAAAGATACTTTTCATTATCAAATATTACAATAAACCAACAGATGCAAAGTATGCTGCTAACCCTACCTGTACAAGGTGGAAAAGATTGTGCTGGCCTGTATTTTGGGCCTGCCCCCAAGTGGCAAGTTACTGGAAGAGGATATTCAAATGTCGTTCTGATTTACAGGATATTACTGCGCTGCCTTTCTGGGCTTCTTCTACTAAACTCTCCCCTCATGGCTCTTCAGAGGGAAACCACAGGCTTAGATCAAGTAGAAACCTCCAGGGCTGAAAAATGAAGCCAAGGCTGAAGCACCAAAAGCTGCAGTTCCTCTGCAGTCCACCAGAGGCTCCAGCAGTGAGTCAGTCCCCATAGACTCCCATGTTAAAATGTCCAACTTTACAGCAGAAATAA
>VUQI01039627.1:21525-35061 GCA_015106735.1 Paratilapia polleni | reverse complement strand
TATCGTTTGGTATAGTGTAGAACTTTTGTTGTGTTGAGGACCGTTTCTAAATTGGCAGCAACGGGTAGGCTCTACACAGATCCATCCATCCATCCATCTTCTTCCGCTTATCCTATTCAGGGTCGCAGGTCCCCTATTATCCAAAGGAAAAAAAAACAAAAAAAACAAAACCTGAGTGGCTCGGCCTTGACAGCAGATTAAACTTGAACAGTGTTGATGCAAAGCTTGAATTCACTGCAGTCTTTTCAGTGTTGAATGATGTTTGATTGTGGTTTCAAATATTGGAACAACTGGGGATTGCTTGGGTTATCTTGCTCAGCACCTGCAAAGTTGGAAACATTCCTGGACAGATAAGATAAAGTGCCCCATGAGTTTTCTTTTTTCTTTTTTTAACAATTTAAATGTAGTAAACTACTGCTTTTTCATGGTGTTATTGCACCGTACACCAAAGGATTAAAAAAAAAAAATAAGGACATGCCAAATAATCATTAATAAGTGCAAACACACACATACTCACTAGCTAATGTGCACCTGCAGCCTGTCTAAACCATATGCATAAGTGCGCGAACACACACATGCACATGAAAATGTTCATATTTATCTCTGTCTCTTTCTCCCTCGCTCTTTCTGTGTTTCTAAAATAGGAATATCAGTGATGAGCAGTGCAGCTGGAGACAATAAACTGGTAGAAGAACCAATTACCAGCAGGTGACAAGCTGGTGGTTCAGGGCTTTCAGCATGTCATTATCTGCACATCGACATTTCCAAGAGCCCTGACAGGGCCATTTCTGAGGCTGCCATGGTGAGCCACCTTGATAAACCCTGGAGAGAAAAAGGGGGGAAGAAAAACCCATTGTAACATTCATAAGTTCACTTATGGTTGTACACTTTTTACTTGTTTTCTAAACAAAATTATGCAAGCACAATGTGGGCAAAATCGTTTGTCTAGTTATCCTTAAACATGTACATACATAAACAATACTGTGCAAAAGTCTTGAGCCACCCCTCATTTCTTAATATTTTTGCTAGGAAAATGGGAAATAGGTGCAGCAATTTATTGAATCATTTATTAAATTGCAAACATACATAGAAGTACAGTATATAAGGCAATTCTAATTGTACAGTTCTAATCAGCTTGAAAGTCAATATTTGGTATGACCACCTTTATTCTTCAACACAGCCTGAACTGTCTTAAGCAGCTTTCTTGTAATTTCTTTAAGTAGTCTTCAGGAATAGTTCTCCAGGCTTCTTGAAGGACATTCAAAGCTCTTCTTTGGATGTTGGCTGCCTTTTGTTCTGTTCTCTGTCAAGATGATCCCACACTGCTTCGATAATGTTGAGGTCTGGGATCTGGGGACGCCAATCCATGACTGATATTGTTCCATCGTGTGTTTGTCTATCCAGGTATGATTTTACTGCATAGGCAGTGTGTTTGGCATCATTATCATGCTGAAAAGTGAAGCCGTTGCCAATCAGATGTTTTCCAGATGGTATTATATGGTTGATCAAAATCTGATGGTAATTCCATCATTTTTGACAAACTCTCCAACACCACTGGCTGAAATGCAGCCCCAAACCATGACAGAGCCTCCACCGTGTTTTACAGATGGCTGTAGACACTCACTGTTGTACCTCTCTCCTGACCTCCTCTGTGCATATTGGCGATGATTTGAATCAAAAATTTCAAATCTGCAGATATGCAGATATGTCAAGTGCTTAGCTAATATCTCTTTGGGAATCACCTTGTTGCTGCAAAAGAGAGGTGCCTTTATAAGCTTGAATGATTCATAGTTGAGTGTTAAGTGGCTTAACAAACAAACAAGCAGCAAAAAAAACCCAAAAACAAACAAACAAAAGAAACGTAAATAGTCAGGTAGAGGGACTGGACTGAAAATGAGTGAAAAAGCAGCCAATGCCCAAAGAAGAAGTTTGAAGTACCTTCAGAAAACCTGGAGAACTATTGCTCAAGACCACTTTTAAAAAAATACAAGAAAGTCTGGCTCCTTGAAAGCAAAATGTAAAGAAATGAGGGGTAGCTAAAGACTTTTGCACAGTAATGTATAAACATAAAAATAATGCTTACCCCCTTTCACCTCCCTTGAGCTGATGAGCTTTTCAAAGAGTATTCCTTTTATATGTGAAATGGTAATTGTATTCTCTAATCTAATCCCATTAGAACCCAGTACCACCTCTGCAAACCGCCCCGAGGCAATTACACAAAATGTCAATGAATTAAGTAATAGCTTGGTGCCAAGCCAGGGGTGCTCACTGTTGATCACTGCTGTCAGTAGAAAAACGCCCCTGTCAACAGTAACTCACACACAGACACACATACATGCACATAGACATGCATACTGTACAGTCGCTGGTGTTTTTCCGAGAACCATTTAACCTCTCTGTAGGACACACACTCACACATTGCTGGCACTCTACCACCCATTTAACTCCTTTCCAGGTCACACAAGTGCACACACACACACACAAAGGAGAATTAAATGCAGGTAAAGCTGAGTGTGTTACTCTTGTGCTGGAATGTGTCTTCTCCCAACTTTGTGCTGGCTTCATCTGTGTTACAGATAAGACGATACAGAAGGCAAAATATTCTCTGGACCTGTTCAGAAGCATGCATGGAATACAAATGCAGGTGATCTGTTTGTAACCACTGTATACAATAAGGCCTGGCAGCTATTGAGGCTACTTTACACAAGCATTTGCTCAGAGATCATGCACTCAGCTGGATAAAGGAGGCTTTGTGTAAATGATAGAAGTGATTGCGGGGAGATGAATAGAGTTTGATTTAAAGTGTGTGCACCACAGAATGTGATGATTCATCTTGGATTGGCAAAATGATCAAACTGAATAAAAATTAAAAGATATCATGTAAGAGTGTCAAGTGCAGAGGGCTTGATTTATGATATGTAAAGTTTCTGTGAAGTAATTTTTGACCACCAGGAGGCAGAAAGGACTGATGTTATGATAAGTTATGCTAATATGCTGGTCTGAGTATGTGTCTTAGGCTTGCAAAATGTTTCTTCACTTGCTATTAGAATAAAATCAGTAACTTTACCAATGTCCACCACATTGAGCTTGTCTGGAAACTCACACTATTACTTTGTCATGAATGGCTCAGTTTTTCTCGCAGTGAAAGAGTCAAGACTTCAGTCAGCAACGATCGGGGTTTAGGTTATAAGACAGTACTGCTGTCATTATGTCATTATGATAATAAACACGTAGTTAAAGATATTTAACCCTTTATCGACCAAAATTCCGACGTTTCTGCCTCACCACACCTCCCTCTGGCTCTGCTCCGTGTGTGCATCAATTCTTTCTGGTTCCTGAATTCAAACGCTTTATTTTCCGTCGGACCAGTGGCAGGTCCATTTTACAAGGGCTCTTTAAATTACGGTAAGTTACCGTAATGTGTAAAATTGTAAAATGGGCCCGCCAGCAGTCCGACAGTCAATAAAGGGTTAAGGGTCAAAAGTTAAAAGAAATGTTGCCTATCAGTTTGAACTAGTAAAACAAACAATGTTTCTCTTATTAAAGTCCAGTGTTTTGCCAACCCGTCCATCCACCCCAATATTTTTCCTCCACCTCATTTTCTTATTCGCCCCTGCCATAATTACTGCGGCCACTGTCACTGTCACAATAAAGCCTAACTATGGTTGATATAAGCTGTTTTGCAAATCACTTTAAGTGAGATTGTTGAATAAGAGGAGAGTAATAACAAACAAGGGGACCTAAAGTCTTCACACATTTCCAGAACAAAACAGATCTTGAGTCTCTAATCTGCTTCAATAAAACCCAGGATTTTAAAAATGATATAACTGAGCCACTATTAAAAACAGGAAAGGTTAAAAAATTTCCATTGTCTTAAAATAACCCTTTTAGTTATAACAGTTCCAAACATGATAGTTTAGGGGGCTTTCACAACAACCAAAAAATGAGTCCACAGACTGGATTAATTTGTTTTCTCAGAAATAATTATACTAAAGAAATCGGACTTATTTTTCCTTGTTAAATTATTCAGGATTATGTGTTTACAGCTACTGAAAATGCAGAATTCAGTTTTTCTTGCAATATTATCAAAAGAGGAAAAATACATGCCAGAGATACAAGTTGTCTCCTTTTAAGGACTTTTAATGCTGCATTTCTGTAGTTCTCCTTTTAAGATTATTGTGCTGTACACTTGCAAAGGTTCTTGTGTTTATCTTCCTCAGGTGCCATTTAATGTGTCTTGACTAGCCATTAGAATACATTCAATAGCTTTACCAGTGCCCACCTGAGCAAGTAAAAGTATGCACACATACTGTAATACAGTAAAAAGTGAACACAGTCATTTGAAAATATTAACCAACACAGGTCACCTCCATTTTCTACAAAGTATGTGGCAACTGAACACCACATTCCTTTGTCTGCTTGCTTGGAAACCCAAACTACAATTTTTTTATTCATGAATAGCTGAGGTTTTCAGCCCATCAAAGGGTTAGGGTTTTGGGGGTCACAAGATTACAAAGGGACCTGGGCTGCCGTTTCAGTGAGTGTGGGAAACACATGTTTTGAATGCACAGACTAGTTTGCAATCAGCAATTTTTGTGTTCTATTAATTCATGTTGAATTAATATTGATAACTATGGCAGTTATGAAGACTTTTTTTTTATGATATAACAATGAGGACAGTGTTTAGCTGTTGTAATGGTTATACATGGTTATATAGTAAATCCCAACAGTTCCACAATGTTCTTGCCTTTTTCACTTTCAATAAAATATAATTAAATTGTTATGGCTGTTATGTTTTCATGTCTCAGGTAAAACAGGACAGATATTTTTCTCCAAAAATGAGTGTCTTAAAACTAAAAAACGTACTCTCTCAGATAGGCTGTTTACACATTCCAAATAGATCTGCAGTTCAAAATTCAGTATAGACACTTGTTATGAGGGAATTCTTGGTCTGGGTCAAAATTGACCCAGTCTGTGCTGTGAAGGTATGAAATATGAACAGTATGTGTTAAAGCAGAATGCACTAGCTGGTAGTCAGGCCTTACGCGTGTCCCTTGTGCAGTTGAAATCATCCACACGTCCACTTTGCAGCTGAAAAAAAACACACAAACATTTATTCCAAGTGTGTCACAGTTTTAAATCCACAGGACTCTCTGACTGGATACTACTATATACTGCAAGACATAATATGAAAACTGTTTGACTCCACAGCTAGTTGGAGAGCCTCCACTACTCCACAGTGCTGAAGTCTCACTGCCCTAAGATGTGCATTATTGCAGTGTATTACAGCAACGGTATGCAGAAACTAAACCAGTAGAAAAATATTAAACTGAAAGATGAATTCAAAGTAAAATGAAATTTCCCATTATGTTTGTCTTATCCATAATAATTCAGATTTAAAAGTTATTATCAAAATGTACATCCTGCAATAATAATACGGGCAAATGATGAAAATTAACGACTCTTTGTACCATACAGTACGTAAGGGTTAAATAATCAAGGTTATGTTGAAATGTATGTAGTGTACTGTGTCTTCCATTTTATTTTGAGTCCTTACAGCTATTGAAAATGCAGAATTCTGTTTTTGTTATAATATTATCAAAACTGCACCAATACATGCCAGAGATACCAGTGACATTTCTGTAGTTCTCCTTTTAAGATTATTGTGATGTGCACTTGCAAGGTTCATGTGTTTATCCTCCTCAGGTACAGCGGCTGTGCATAAACATTTGAGTTTCTGCCAGTTTCCCGGTACAAAATCGAGTTAGTGGCTCTGTAGTGCGGGTGGAAATAAATAAATAAATAAATGAAACACCCCTCTTAGAAAGCAGGGCTACTTTAGCGCTGAAGCTGTCACTATTCATGAAGGAATGATCTGGGCTAAGAGAAACGGAGAGGAAAAGAAAACAGCAAGCAGCGCAGATTCAAGTGATAAACTTTAGGAATTACTTTTTCTTCTTCAGGTGAGAGCGGAGTAGCCACTCGCTCGGTGTTTATCTGTGAAATGGGGCAGCACGCTTAAGTTTTATTTTTGTCACCTTTGTAATTCTGTGCTTAAAATTTGCATCTCATTTTCTGTGAGGGAGCAATTTATTAATTTTTTTGGATGAAGTGTTTGTTTGAATTTTACAGTCTGACCCTGTTGTATGTGCCACATGAGTCTTTGTTGCTGTATGCCAGTTTATTAACTTGTTGCATTTTGACACTAAAATAACTGCAAACAAATATTACATTATTATGCAAATTCCTTGCTTTTCTGAAATTGGCTTTTCAATTAAATTCCAAGTAATTAGCTGAGCTGTGAGCATCAAATGCATTTAGGTCACTACCACAGCAGCAAGTATTAAATATACTGTCTAGCAAAAGTGAAGAAGATGCAAAGATGTGAGTGTGTGTGTACAGGCACCAGTTCTGTCTCTACCAGACTACTGCATCAGGATGAGTGACAGTCTTTTGCGCAGAACTTTGCCAACTTAGGCAAAGCACGGTACCTCCAGGCAAAAACTTGCATCATCTAGTTACAAATATGTAATGCGATATGCCATGACTCAAATCTCAGGAATTATAGCCATTTGGCATGCTCTAATTGTTTTACGGGAACAGAAACAAAGTCAAGGTTATTAACTACCTCCAAATTACTGCAAACCAGGAATAATGAAAAATGGTGCGTTCCTTACTGATGAGCAGAAAAGTTTGGTTTTGCCTCTCCGCTGGACTGTTCAATCTAGGATGAGCATTTAATTTGCTTTTCTGGCTCGTTTGTTTCCCTTCCTGGTCGTCAGCTAATTTCTGGCACTCGCATCAGCAGAGGATTTGCTGTTTAACGCACATTGTTTATCGTGCCTGCATATGCATCTTTGCCTCACTTTTTTTAATCACAGCAAAAATGCAGTGGAGCACAGACGACACCATTTCCTGCCCAGTGGCACCATCTGGCTGTAGAGGATTCCCTTAATTCTCTTTCTTATCCTTCCTGCTTACCTCCTGCTCATTTCTCTCACTATTCTCGAAATGCTTCCTCCCCGGTTACTCTCTAGCTTCACAAACATCATTAGACAGCACTCACAGTGTGGTTCTAAGTCCATCTTCTGCTTTCTCCCTCTCTCCCTCCCTGCATGCCTCTCCCTCAGTATTCCTTCCCCTCCCTCACTTTTCTCTTTTTTTTTTAACCTCGTCTCTCCATTCGTCGCTGACAGCTCCGCTCCTGAGGAGCACTGAGGGGAGCAGAGAAAACAAAGATTTGGTTCAGTGGCTCTGATCTTGATTTTCTGCAGATTGGATGGAAGATTAGGAGGAGCTTTTATTCATACACCACACAATCACTTCCCCTGCAACTGCAAACCATGACTGCAGACCACAGGGGTTGCAGCTATCAGCACAAATGTGCCATCTGTGACAAGGCGTCTCTATGTTTTCTACCTAAAACCATGACTAGTCAGGGAACACAGTGTACTGAACATAGATCCCAGAGAAGCCGGTGTGAAATGCGAGACAGGAAAAAGAGTGAAACAAAAGCACAAATGCAACTCACACAAGCCTGAAGTAAACTCTCACATCACAATAGGAAAGAAGAAATGAATCAATTTTCATGAAACATCTCTGTTTTGCTGAGTTTTAGGCACCTTGATAGCTGCAACATTTCATTCTTTTATGGATCTAGCTGTTTGTTTTTGCGTAACTCCACTATTCATCCCTCAGCCCTCAAAGGCAAAGGAATGGTTAACATTTGGAGGAATCAATGAGCCCAGATTCTCCTTCTGAGAGCCCCTCACTGAGAAGATGAACAGGAAAAATAAAGAGCACTCACAGAACTCAGCAGTAATCTGGAGTTTTAAGGAAGTAAAGGCAGCAGAGGACATTGTCGTGACAAACCAGGATTACAGGGTTAGGTGTGATCTATGTGAAAAATTTCAGCATATGAACAGATTCTTAATGTCTAATTTTGCCTAAAATTACAACCAGTGTTGCTATTTTGTCCTGCTCTCATGTGATGAGTGAATGCTTGAGAGGGCACCGCAAGTGTTAAACAGTGACCCAAGCAGTTAGGACCCGCATTTCGGTTAAGCACCATCTTCCCAGTACTTGATTATGCCTCTGTACTTGCTCTGCTTTACTCTCTACAGTACATGTACCGGAACATTTTACTTTATATTTTCCCAAGTGACAAGTGGCAATAAAATCATGACAATTTCCCTTTTCTATTCAGGCAGGAACTGTGAAAATAACAGTAAAGAAAAGACAAAAGAGAGAAACCAGGCACACTCATCAGGCAGAGCTCTCAGCCTCTCCTCTTTCATCTCTATGGCATTACTTCTGCTTTGATTTTAGATTTTAAAGCACCCTCTCACATTCTCAACAGCTGGAGATTCCACAGCCTTGGTGGGAAAGATTGCAGCAATAAAGTCATGTCTTGTAGCACAAGCAATATAACTACTTGATTGGCTAAATAAGAGAGAAGAAAAGGGAGCAAGGTTAAAAGTCAAAAGAGCTGATTTTTTTCAGCACACCTTTTTGAGCCAAATGCATTGGCTCAAGGAATGCCAGAGTCTGTGGTTTGGTCGGTCCAGGCTTAACAGCTATTTGATGTTTTTCAACGAATTTTTGTACATATGTTCATGGTCCTCACAAGGTTTCTAAAACTAACTTTGGTCATCTGTAAATGTCAGCAGTCAACAGGCCAACATCTTTTGGCTTTTGGCAAATAGTCCTAATTAGCAAATGTCAGCATGTTAATTATACTTACTAAATGTCTGCTAATTGTCAACATGTCAGGAATGTGTTCAAAATGGAGCTGAACCTGAGCAACTAGAGGTTGTAGACTTTGAGGGCCAATTCATGGTCTCAGCCAATAGACAGCCATATACAGTAAACAAATAGACCTGTTCCTTTAGCTGTCAGGGGGTTGCCATCATGGTTTCTAGTACACCGGTGTGGAATGTGTCTGTCTATGTACAATCTGGGAACCCCAATGACTAGTCTGCTGACTTAGCCTCTGGGGGCAATGGCCAGCTTTTCAGGCCTTTTGTTGTAGCCAGGATATCCAGGTAATGCATGATGGATATCTGCTGCAGGACATTTTGTTCAGATAAATTTCCAAAAGCTAATAAAGGGCTAGATCCTTGCCAGACTGCAGCTGATGGTTTTAGGATTGCATTAAAGCAAATGCAATCACTCATTTTCTCTCTGCCTACTCATCTATGATTGGTCAGTAGAACTCAGACGACAAGCAAACTACAAACTGAAACCAGAAAGGGTCCCATACATAAGTGTTGCTCCTTGCCTATAAATTCTGCATATTCATAATCAGGTGTCTGTTTTCCAGAGATTAGTTTAGTGTATAATGCTGCCGTGTGCAAGTTCATAAATTGTCTGTGTCTATCTGGCAGTGAGATCAGGGATTGAGCCCTGTTTCTTTTTCAAACCTCGGAAATTTTGTATTGCCAGTTCACAGTGCTACAAACCTTCTCGCTAACCAACAGGTGCCTCCAATATTACACATAGAGCCTTTACACACTTGTTCCAGGTCCAACAGGTTTCTTAAAAATCACCTAAAAACCTGGTGTGATAGTGACACGGGCAGTTTAATTTTGGCATAAGTAATAAATTGAATAAGGGGCTGAATGCTTTGGCCCTGTCAGGACTGCAGCTACCTGCTGTGTTTTTGGGAAGTGCCCAGCACGATGCCTTCCTGAAAAGCCCAAATCAGTTTCTAAAGCACTTAAAATCTTGAACCTCTCAGATTGTGAGGCGAGGCACACGCTGCACGGTAATCTCAGTGTTGTAACGGAGAAAATGGACAGACAGTTTTTGATCCAGGCAGGAAACACTGGAGGCATTTACAGATAGATGAAAAATAAATGGAATGAAGTCAAAGGAACACTGTAGCGAAGGTGCGTCAACTGCCTTCTTAGCCCCATGTGAGAAGAAGAAAAAAATCATAATGCTTAAGTTTGAGTCTTATTTCTTTTCCTGGCCTTGATATAGGATGTCCCCTGTATCCGTGGCTTTCATCGTTTCTAAATAACAGCACAGGCTTCTCACTTTTGATATAATTTTCTGGGTTTTTCTTACTTCACTGGAGCACTTGGGTATGCACATAAAAATGCACCCAACTTGTAATCTCCCTTGTGCCAAGAGCAGTGATGTGACCTTAACAATACAATATATTTGAGTTTGGAAATCAAATTACATATGCCTTTCACATAAATATACATTCAAATCATGGGCAGTCTGGGAGAAAAGAATTGGGTAATTTACATTTACTGTATTGATTTCCCCAAAAGTGCCCTGGCAGCAAATCAACTTCTAAGCTCATATACTTTTCTGCACCGTGTCACCACTTACAGATAGAAAAAAGCGGACTGTTTTTCACTCTCTCTTTTATTTCATTTTGGATTCAGCATTTTTATCCAATTGGGAAAAAGATATTTCAGTGGTGCAAAAGTCATTCTGGAAAGTCAGTCATCTCTCAGTCCTCCCACCTCTCTCTCTCACTCTCTATCCTTCCTGGCAGTAATTGTGTCCAGGGCTAATAGGTGCTTACATTAGCATGTTTATACATTATTCATACATCTCTGTTGGAATGCACTGTATTGTTGATGTCTTATGAAATCAACATAACATATACCTCTAAACTCTACCTGAATTTGATTAACATATGGTTCAGGTCAGGTAGGGCTAAAAATTTCTGCTAGCCGGCGAGAAATGAATAAAAAAAAAAAAAGAACAGTAATGCGGAAAATAAATCAATTGCACTTTGGTAAGAGGACCAAAGGAGCCACCTGCCAGACTCACACTTGACAGCGTGAGTCCAAAGCCTGTGTTTGTGTCCGAGTGTATTTACATTAGCACATACATCTGTACACACCCCTTTGTGCAGCATCCCTGTCCCAGCCTATTCACTTGGTGCGACACGTCTGACCTTGGTGTCCTCTGCGCTTGGCACTGAGACGAGAGCCCTGTCTAATCACACTGAGCCATGCCTCAGCTCCTGCAGGATTTGGCTCGCCACCACCCTGACAATTTTTGACTCCACATGGCCCTTCTGTGGCTCGACAGCTAAATACCAACACATGCTGCCATCAATAGCGTTAAATGCCAATTACATGCTCTCCCCCAGACTTTACTGGCAATTAATGGCATTGGAGCAAAGCTGTCCTGTTACAGCTTTAATTGATGTATGCACTGTCCTGTTGTTGTTGTTTGTAACCTTGCAACAGTCAAGTTGATGTTGACCTTATATTTAGAGACTTACACAGTACAGTAAGAGGCAGGACAATTAAATGGGAACTATTATGCTCATTTCCAACTCCATACGTTTATTCCTGCCCTGTACTAGGGCAGCTTTGCATGATTCACTGCTGAAAATAATTCTTATTAACATTAAACTGTGCCTTGGTTCTGCCCCTCAGTTCATCCACAATCTGAAACAAGCTGTTTTAGCTTCCTTCCCCCTCCCTTTACGCTAACTTTCTTCCAACTGGCTGCCCCTCAAAAACAAAAGATTTGAACAGCAGGTGAGAGGAGAGTCTTTGCTCACAGGCAGAGCTGCGCTCCTGAGATGACCCTAATTGGGATAATAGCTCTGAGTGACATCATACAAAGCCAAACACTACCTGAAAGCAAGCGTTAAGAGCAGTCTGAAGCCTGAACTTACTGAAAATTTTGGCCATGTTTATTATGACCATACACCATTGTAACAGTATATACAGTATCCATCTATCCATCCATCCATCCATTTTCTTACACTTCCAATTCAGGGTCAAGGTTGGGCTGGAGCCTATCCCAGCTGTCTTAGGGTGAGAGGCGGGGTACAAACTGGACAGGCCGCCAAGCTATCACAGGGCTAACACATAGCCTCAGGTGGTCACAAGCTAGAGTACTTCCAGTGCTGGTCCAAAGCGTGGATGAATGGGAATGGTGGTGGTGGTGGGGGGAACCCCTACGGAAGTTAGGGAGCAGCTGAAAGTACCTTCTATAATAAGTCTCCTTTAACCTAAATGTTCCCTGGTTTGGTTAACTGGAAGAATGGATGATGGTGTGTATTCTATCAGATGCCCAACTGATAATTTATTAAGCAACACTTTTACCCTTTAATTGACCTTTAAAATTCACAACAATTCACACAGGAGGGATAAGAGAAAATCTTGCATGAGTAAAGACTTAAAATATGCAGAGCTGCTTTCACAAAAGAGCTTGAGCACTCCCTCTCTTCAGGAAAAAAAAAAGCTGCATACCATGCACCTTCCTGGTAATTTTGCAGTCCCTGAAAATGCTTTTAAATGTTTTAAAATGAAAATTAGTCTCTTTTACATCAAACAACCTATTCATGTACCTCTGTTATTCCAAACAAATATAGGTTTTCAGAATTAAATTATATAAATGCATTTCCCTACTACAACGTGGTCCTAGCCAGCCCCCCTAATGCACCCAAAAAGGATAAAGTGAAAGAAGATCCTTTTGTTTCACTGTGAAACGATGCAATCATTCTGAGATTGATCTGATGCTAGAATAACTGCAGACACGACAAATGTATAACAGCTTATTTCCCCACTTCATCTCTCTCCGTGGTCAGTAAAGATTGCATCGGACCAAGAGTGTCCTCACATGACCAAAGACATGTGTGTGTAATTGGCTGATTGGCTGCCTCAATTGGATTCTACTGAAAATGTTTCCATTGGTTAAGATAAGACTAATGGGAGGAAGGAAAGGAGCAGTGGAGTAGAGCTGACAGAGCTAGTGCAGCTAAGCTAATACAGTGATATGAAAAGTGCAGAGAAGACAACATTATGCCATGTTGGATGAAAAATCCAGTAGGTGAGCTGATGCATTTACCTATGCTTCACTGGTCAATAGAGTAGCGCATGAAAATAAATTGAAAAATGCTGAAATGTACTGACCAACTCACCTGGAAATGTTTTCTCAGCACTCACACGTTCATAAATTTATTACAAAATATCTTTCATCCATGCATTATTTAACAGCACATTGATTTATCTGCACCGTCTTTTCAACTATGCAATCTGGGAAACTAACCAAAGCTGAGGCGTGCCTCGGTGCAATCCATACAGTTTGTCATTCACTCAGAACTGGCTTGATCCAGACATTCACATAACAATGCCAAACACGGTATGCTGGGGGGGGGATAGAGACAGCTAGCAGACAACCGATGAAAAATATGGGCAGTAATAAGGAACAATAACACATGCTGGAAGGTGGTGCTGACTACACTGGCAGCCAACCTCCACTATTTGCTCTGGGGCCTGGCTGGTCCACTTGCCAACTTATTTTTCTCTCTGTGTTTGGGAGAGAATATCACGTCAAACTTTCTGCCAGAATTTGATGATTTAACACGTCCTCAGTTAGCAGAAAATATGGTTACTTGTAAAACAATGAGTGTTGTTTGATTTTCTCTTCCATGCAAATAGAGATAAGAAAACAGAATGTGCTGGTGATCATTTTTGTCATACAACTGATTCCAAAAAAGATGGATCACAAAAAAAAAAAAAAAAAAAAAAAAATAAAAGGATTTTTAAA
>VUQI01039627.1:0-11558 GCA_015106735.1 Paratilapia polleni | reverse complement strand
AGTCATGCTGAGTTCCTCAAAATGCATTAAATTATGATGTGTCATGAAAGTAATTCTCTCTGCAGAGTATGAATCACATGACAAATTCCTCTCCGGCCTTACCTTTGACACACTGTATGCACATAGCAGGTTAATAGATTAAAATTAGCTTCAAGTTCCTTAAATTATTGACCCTGGCCCCTTTTTTTTATTTTATTATTTATTTATTTTTTTACCTCCTGCCAGCAATCAGTTTGCGGGCGGTGGGTGCATGCTAATGCTAAATGAAGGTGTGTGGGGGGGTGGGGGTACTTTACTTCACCTTGCTGTCAAACTGGCCCGTTAGTCTTTCCTAAAGACTTTTGTTGAGCACGGAGGAAGTGAATGGATGGGGTAGGTCGGACTTAAGTTTCAGCAATGCAACACTACATCAGTGAAATGGCTTGTTGGTGCACTCTTAATAATGTACCTTTAAAAATTCATGGATGGAATTTGAATTAATTCAATTTTTAATAACCACCATTTATTTTAAGCCTTTCCAATGAATATTTCAGGTTCTAATCTTATTAACAGGATAGAGTCTTAAGACTTTCTTTGCCACACAACAGATTTTCTTTAACTTGTGTTTACCCATGATAAACCCATTCCATGCCAATCTCCAATGAATTTAATCAGATACAATGAAAAGACTGGAAGGCATGGTACTCGCATTAAAAGGACATTTCTGCCAATGCCAGTTGATGTGCTTTATTAGGTCTGAATATGCACTATCTGTGCAGTGGTAAGAAATTATGCTTGCCCTTCAATGTGGAATACATCTGAATGCCAGATGATATATTTCCAGCTTGAGAGTTATTTGGCCCCTTTAAACTTGAATCTTTTTGGATCTAAATGCCTCTTTAGCAACACGTACGCTCGGGTCATTATGGTGCTGTTAGCTGCAAGGCTTAATTCATAGTTTTTTATTAATTCCTTGCAACCTGCAGCAGAAACAGAAATGCTGTGTTTTTGCTTTAATTTCCAGTTTCTTGGCTCTCTGTGTAGACCTTGAACATACCACAGGCTGTTTTTATAGATGTCATACTGTTTTCACTCAGTTTTATCCCCTCCTCTCAGGCGACACAACATCTTTGTTTATGTGATGATATCCTCCTAGAGGGTCAGATCACCTGCGTTTGTATACACAGGTCAGATCAGTGGGGAGTTGTCACCAGCTCTCTGTGTCTCTAATGAACTCCAGCCGTTTGACTGACAGACGGGTTATAGGCCGGGAGTAAACTGCAGAGCGATGTGCTCAGCTGCTGTGTTTGTGTGTGACTGATTGGATACATGCTTAATGAAGACACACACACACACTGCACAGTGTCACAGATCTGTTTGAGGGTATACTGGGATTGGTTAGAGTGGGAGCACTTCTGTGTGTCACACGTAAATGTTTGTGTAGTGGTATTTACAAGTGCAGGAGAGAGAGAAACATACTGTATTTGCAAATCTGCTTAGTGTGAATTGTACAGTATATATTAGTCTTTGGTAGTGATTCCCAACTAAGTCATACCCTAGAGGGCCACTTCTTCAGCTACTACAGTGTATTTTTTGATTAAGATGCCAAATTACAGTTATTTACTTGCATTCCTGAACAGAAACATTAGTTTTAGTGGTTGAATGTTATGCTTGATTAATTTCTGACTTCTCAGAGAAGTCCAGTGTGGGTATAAAAACGTGAATTCAGTTTGAAATTCCTCACTCCTGTTCAAAATGGTAAAACGTTGAGAACTCACTGAAAAGGAAAAAGTCCACATTAAAGCACTTCGTGATGCTTGATGGTTTTTCTCATTTGCGGGCATTCGTTTGTGCACAGCTGTCCTAAAGTCCCACCACAGCATTTCAACCAGGTTGAGGTCTGGACTTTGACTGGGCCATTGCAACACCTTCATTCTTTTCTTTTTCAGCCATTTTGTTGCAGATTTTCTGGCATGCTTGGGATCATAGTCCTGTTGCATGATCCAGTTTGGGCCAAGCTTTAGCTGTCAGACAGAAGACCTTGCATTTGACTCACATTTGACTGACTTTGGTATACAGAGGAGTTCATGGTGGACTCAATAACTGGAAGGTGCCCAGGTCCTGTAGCTGCAAAACAAACCCAAATCATCATCACTCCACCACCATGCATATCATCACAAATACCTTGACAGTTGGTGTTATATCTTCACTATTCTGTATTACCGAATGTAACAGTCCTAACGCAGACGACAAGTGAACGTTAACTGTTTATTCCCAGACAGAACCTTAGCAGCATAATTAACAACTCACTTCCTGGGCAATGTCAGGTAGGTACCCACAATTCAACAGGGACTCCCCCTCCCTTTATGGGTCTTGCACAAGCCCAAAATACACAACATCTCCTCCCCTGTTACAGTAAAGGTCCCAGGGAATTAACAATGGAGGGTCTGCACACATATTCTTCAGTCCCCAACATAATATAACATTTGCAATCCAATAACCACATTAACATCACATTTCCTCTTTTTATTATTATTAGCTACCTTGGGGTGAGGGTAGACTACCTCAGGCCCCTGACTTTACCTATAGGGATTATTCTGCCCTGTTAACTTGGGTCAATCACTAACTAACCTAATAACTCAAGCGTGTAGGAGGCCACCACTCTCTGGCAGGTTATCGGCAGTCTGCGGAAACATCAGTCTTCCCATCCTTTAAAGAGGGCTTAACTCGGTTGCTGATGCAGAAGAAGGTGTCTCAGTCTCTTTTTCAGTCACATCCGTGACTGGGACTTTTGTCTTACGTGTGGTTGAGTTCTGCACTTCTATAGGTGAGTGGGCTGATGTGCTGTCACGTTCATCAGAAGAACCCTGAAGAGGCAGTTCCACAGCGGCTGATGGAGTCGGCAGGAGTTGGTCCACATGCCTTCTCCAAACATCATCAGTGGTTTGGACTGTATAGGATACAGGTCCCGTTTGTGTGATCACCGTTGCAGGGACCCACTTGCATTCACCTCTGTAGTTCCTAGCCAACACAGATTCTCCTGGAGTGAAAACTCGATCCTTGGCCTGATGTGCTCTCTGCATAACCTGCTTCTCTTGTTGCTTTTGAACAGTGTCCTTTACTGCTGAAGGTTTTAAGAGGTCAAAAGTGGTGCGCAGTTCCCTCTTTAACATCAGACTGGCGGGAGATGTCTTTGTAGTTGCATGTGGACTGTTGCGGTAGTTTAGCTTAGTTTAAGTAGAAAATGTCCATAGTGTTGGACTCTGGCTTTGTGACTGGGATTGGCAATCTGGATAATCCATCTGCATTGCAGTGAGAGTCTGACTTGTGGTACTTGATACTTGATGTGTGTCCTGACAAAAACAAAGCCCACCTCTTCTGGAAGAGGGTACTGTTCTGCTGTTAACACCGAATTTAGCGTAACTTTAAAATCTCTACAGATCCGGATCCCAACGTCCTTTTTTGGTACTGGAATGATGGGTGTGGCCCACTCGCTGGCGGTCACTGACTCCAGAACCCCTATCTTGACCAGGGCATCCAGGTCAGCTTCCACCTTGGGTCTGATAGCATATGGCACTGGTCTTGCTTTCATAAACATGGGTTTACTGTCCGGTTTTACATACAGCTTCACCGTAATATTTTTCATGCTGCCTAACTCATCACGGAAAACCTCCTCATGTTTTTCTAGTATGGCCTGCAGGTGAAAGGAACTGTGTGACAGTTTCCTTACTTCCTGCCAGTCAAGTCGGATTCTCCTTAACCACACACACCCCATGATAGCAGGGTAATTTTTCCTGGTGACATAAACTGGTAGCTTGGCAATTTGGCCATTGCACTGAACAGTCACTTCTGTCATTCCTTTCATGGGCACTCGATGTCCAGTATACCCCTTAAAAACTGTATCTGAAGGACGAAGTGGAAGGTGCTTCATAAATTTTTTGTAGACTTTGTATGGGACTAGGGATGCCCTTGATCCTGTGTCTATCTGCATTTTTACAGAATGTCCTTCCAAGTTGGGTCTGGCCCAAAAGCCTTCTGAGCTTCCATTCACATTCATTATTCGCACAGTATTTACTGCAGTCAACACCTCTTCCTCAGAGGAATCACTTGGTATGTCATTGCCATGTTCAAGTGTGTGAATGTGTCCTGTCTTTTTGTGTTTTATAGTACCTTTTATATTCTCAGTCTTCCAGGTTTTGTCCTTGCCCTTTTTATTTTGGCATGCCCGCTCTACATGGCCTCTTTTCCCACAGTTGTGACAGTCCATATCTTTACCCCAACAGTCTGCAGCAAGGTGTCCCAACTTGCCACAACGAAAACATGGGCCTTGTGATTTTGCCTTATTGCTGCTAAGTTTGTGCGCTCTCCCTGTAGCATGGAGCTGATGAGCTTCTTCCAATGCCATTTCCATGGTCACACTGATATTAATGGCTTTATTAAGAGTTAAGTCACTTTCTGTGAGTAATTTCTTCTGCGCTGCTTCATTTCTTAACCCACACACAAGCCTATCCCTCAATGTATCATCTAAAGCATCCTTAAATTCGCAGTGCTCAGCTAACTTGCGTAGTGCTGCTATCAACATGGTGACAGACTCACCCTCTTCCCGGTTACGTCTGTGGAATCTGAATCTTTCTGCAATCACCGAAGGCTTGGGTGAAAAATGGTAGGTCAGTGTGTCCACAATTTCTTTGTAGGTTTTAGTTCCTGGCTTCGCTGACTGAAGAAGATTGCACAGCAGATTAAAAGTCTTTGGTCCTATCACACTCAAAAAAGTGGGCACTAACTTCTCATCTGATATCCCATTAGCCGTGACAAAATAGTCAAACCGCTCAGTGTAGGAGCTCCACTGCTCCATGCTCTCATCAAAGGGACCAATTGAGCCAGGAGTTACTGGCATCCTTTCCATTCCACTCCTCCCTGCGCAGCAGGCTATGCCACAGCATCCACCGCCGCACACTCGGGCGCCGCCTATCATCTGATCAGTGTCAAGCGTTGGCAGTGTCAAACATTTGGAAAATGCCAAACAAAACACTCCACCGTTGCAGAAAGCAAGCATTAGTCCAGACATCCTCATCGTCACTTTTGTTATATCTTCACTATTCTGTATTACCGAATGTAACAGTCATAACGCAGAGGACAACTGAACGTTAACTGTTTATTCCCAGACAGAACCTTAGCAGCATAACTAACAACTCACTTCCTGGGCAATGTCAGGTAGGTACCCACAATTCAACAGGTACTCCCCCTCCCCTTATGGGTCTCGTACAAGCTCAAAATACACAACAGGTGGTATGATGTGTTTGTGTTGATATGCTGTGTTTGGTTTTCGCCAAATGTGGCACTGTGCATTATGGCCAAACATCTCCACTTTGGTCTCGTTTGTCCAAAAGACATTGTTCCAGAAGTCTTGTGGTTTGTTCAGATTCAACTTTGCATCTTTTTAGAGAGAAGAGGCTTTCTCCTGGCAATCCTTCCAAAGAAGGCATACTTCTTCAGTGTTTTTCTAATTTTACTGTCATGAATTTTAACATTTAACATGCTAACTGAGGCCTGTGGAGTTTGAAATGCAGTTCTTGGGTTTTTTGCATTTTCTCTGACGTCGGAGTAAATTTACTGGGACATCAACTCCTGGGAAGATTGGCAACTGTCTTCAGTGTTTTCACATGGAATCTTTCTCACTGTAGAATGATGGACTTCAGATTCTTTTGGAAATGGCCTTTTAACCCTTCCCAGATTGATGGACAGCAACAATTGCTTCTTCAAGATCATTGCTGTTGTCTTTCCTCCTTGGCATTGTGTTAACACACACTTGAATGCTCCAGATGTGCAAACTGCCAAAACGTATCAGCACCTGGCTGCTACTTAGACTCCTAATTCCTGTGGAAGCAGTAAGGGTATACATAGTTTTTCCACACACTGCTTAGGCATTTTGGCTTAGCTTTTGTTAAATAAATAATGGCACAGTGTAATTTGAAGACCTGCTAAGGACCAGATTATTTTTTATTAGGTCCTAATATGTAAAACCTTAGAACTGAAAGAGGGTCAATTTTCTTTTTACTATGACTGTATGATACACCTCTTACATCAAATGAGATGGGATAAAGTTCCAGTAAAATCAGCATAAAAAGCCAAAGCAATGCATAGCTAAAGTATACTGATTCTTGTATGCATGGCTTTGGTCTGTTTTGAAAGGTAAAACTCTTGAGTTCACAAACACTCACACTGAGTAATAGAAGTTTGAACACAATGACATACAGGGGTTTCTATTTCTGCCTGATCACTTGCACATGACTATAGCTGGTATTTATGGGCTGTACAATGGGAACGCAGAATGTCGTTTTGATAATAATACAGAAAATCTGTATTTTTGACACTTGACACAAAAGTGCATATAAAAGTGTCAAAACCATGGTAACTGGAGCATAAAGGTGTCTGAAGCTTTAACACATTATGTTTTGGGTTTTTTTTTTCCCCCTTGTTGAAAGAGTCAAGACAAGCACTGTGGTGGAAAAGTATAAAAAAAAAAAAAAGTAGCTTAACACACAGCTAAAGATTAACATTTACATTATGTACAACTTCTACACTGGCAACAGGCAACAGGTTCCCATGCACAAAGGTCATTCTGTTTTATTTATATATGAGGTGTGACTAAATATTCTGTGACTTTGCCTTACACTATTTAAATCTGGCTGCTTTCCACTTCAAGGTTGTCTTTTTGTGTACCGCTTCACCACTTCCAGCACGTGTGGTGTGAAAACCATTCCTCCCACCTCATCCCGTGGAAAATGTTTGCAGTTTTGAAACATTTGAAAAGGCAAACACTTGATCTTCTTTGAAACTGCCTGCAGATGCAGATGATACGCTAAAACAAGTGACACATAAATTTGAAATGTTGTAGTTATTTTGATGATTTCAGTAAATTTTTAAAATTGGATCAGTCAGATCAGAGCATGGAAAGAGTAAGAGCACCTACATTTTTCAGACCTACAAAATTATAAAATTAAAATGAGGGATCCAGATAACCTGATAAGAATCTACTTTGAGAATGACAGGTGGAAGTTGTCTTATTTAAACCAATGACATATATGGTCTGGTGTTCACTTTGATATAAAAGTGTGTTCAGTATCACCTTGCCAAGATGTAAAGAACTCTGCCTTCAGGGGGGAAAAAAATGGTTGTGGATGCCTATTGTCATGGTGCCAGGTTTTATTATTTGCAGCAAGTAACTCTAACACAGGAACTTGGAGACAGGTAAATCTAACTCAGGTAAGGTGTTCTTTTCAGGGACCGGGCTTCCTTTCACCAGAGGATTGACTCTCTTCTTGCAGTTGCTGGAGGGGAAGGCAGGCAAGGATATCCAGAGGCCAAGAATGGTGGGGAGTGGGCAGGCAGGTGAGTTTCAGGTGATTGAAAGATTTCTTTTGTTTGCAGGAGACCACCGACTTGGAATTACTGACTTGGAGGTTCCAGTCAGTCCTTAAATCCAGAGAGGTACCAAAGAGACAAGGAACAGGTGTGCCAGCTGGACCCTAAAGGCAGGAGCAGCCCCGCAAACCAGAGTGCCTGCCCCAAACTCCACCTGAGAAAAGGAGAGAAAGTGAAAGCCAGAGAATGAGAGAGAGAGAAAAGCGAGAGCCAGAGAGGGAGAGAAGCAGGGCCTGCTGTGACCATAGTCTGAGTCTGGCAAGGTATTTTTTTTATTTCTTTTATTACCAATATTTTAGAAAAAAAATAATTCCACTGCAAGCAAAGCAAATTGAACCAAAGAGTCCAAGTTTGATGCAAAAAAAAGTCTCCAAATTTCATTCAGTGCATGCACTAAAATCCTAAAATGACTGCACAAATTTGACCTGCATGGGAGGTGTGCAAAAGAACTGTCCAAAAAGAACATTAGAGCAAAACTACAGTTTGGTAATGAATATAGAGTGGAATACTGTGCTCTGGACAGATGAATCAAAGATAAAGTTGTTTGGCCGCAGTAACAGTAGAAGTGTTTGGCGCAGACCCAGCACAGCTTTTTAGGAGAAGAACCTCATATCAGCTGTGAAGCTTGGTGGTTTTATGTGGTGGACTATGAATTCTGATGAGACAAGGATGAACCGAAAGTAGACCTTTCGCAGGATAACAATCTTAAGCACACTAGCAAATCCACTGAGGAATGGCTCAAAAAAGAAGAAGTGGAGGGTTTTTGGAAAGGCCGAGTCAAAGCCCACTATTGAATCCCACCGAAATGTTGTGGGAGGATTTGAAAGGGACAATACATGCAAGGAAAACCCTTAAACATTTTGCATGGAGGAGTGGTAAAAAAAATTTTAGAAATCGATGTCAGAAACTGGAAGCTATTTCTGCAAAGGTGGGGCAATTATAGCTTCTGAGACCAAGAGAGTACAAATTTTTTTTCTGCAGAAAAATATTACATCTATTGAAATATTTGTTCAATAAATTATTGCTGCTGCTAATCAAATGCACTTCATTGTCACCCATATCTGTGGGAATTATTTTAAAGAGGATCACTTGTTTGCTTTTTTTCAAATATGTCACGAAAGCCAACATCTCCCAAGAGACTTACTGGCTTTTTCATATGACTGAACAGTATAAATGCCTGCATAGTACAGCAAATGTTTTAAGCACTTGGATTTTTCAGCTCTTACCAGTCATTCATTACAATCAAGCCCAAGTCATAAAGAACCATCTTCTGCAACACGTAGGACAAGGACTGATGGTAAAAAAAAAGTAACTCTACAGTCTGAATATAAGGGATATGTGCTTTAAACAGCTGCTTGTGCCATTTAATAGTATAAATGCAGACTTTTTCAATAGCGTGACATTATTATTGTAAAGAAATAGGTTTGCAAAGTGGTTTGCAACTTCCTTTTATATGCAAGTACTAGAATCACAAATATTGGGCCCTGACATTGTAGTATTATTTACAGTACTTATTTTTTACAGCATGAACTTTGTCCTCCCTGTTTAAATACAATCTAGATGGTGCATTCGACGCAGAGGACAGCCCTTGAAAAAGCATCACTCATATTCTTTATCAAAACAACTCTTTTGGCAGCTGACTCCGGGGAATCCAGGGCAATATAACAGAAAATAGTCAACATCTCATACTGTCGCTGTTCTGCTGCCATGCTTTTTTTTTTAAAGTTTTTTATTCTTTCTTTTTTTTGTTTCCTCATTTTTCTCCTTTAATGACGAATACTCTAACCTCAGGTGTGTAGTACCTCAATCTGTGTGGCTTTGTTGTCTTGTCAGTGTCATGACTTTGAAGTCATATTTTATGTTGCACAATGCTCATTTCCTTTCTTTTCATATTTATTTATTTATTTATTTCCCATGGCAGTCCAATATCATTATTTCCCCTCGAATGAAAGAGAATGAAATGATGATGATAAGAGAGGAAAAAGAAAGCAAGAAACCAAGCCCGTGCCAACTTTTCCTCCAATTCTTGACTCATCTGAAAATTCAGTTACTCTTTCAATTATTCTAAACTAGAAAAGATCTCTCCAAAGAGGTGACAACACTGACAAAGCTAGTGTAACATCTATCAGCGTGGAAATAATTTGATGTCAGTCACTTTTTATTTGTTGCATATCGAGGATAGTGGTGCTGGAATTGATTCGCAGTGACACATTTTGGGGGAGAAACAAGACGCGAGGAAATGAGAAAAAGGTTGTGATGTACTATGCAGCGATCCCTTTATTCTGTCCCTCACCTTAATTGGAGTAGCCTAGCAAGTGCTTTACATAGCCCGTCAAATTGTTAGCAGTGAAAACAGAGACTTTCAATGTTGTTTTCCTAAGAAAATCTAAAGGTGTTGCGTTGCCCCTCAAGGCAACACCACGGCTTTGATTGAATTCCACAAAATGGCAGCTGGTGTTCAACACATCTCATCTTTTTGGGTTCGACTGACAGAGTCCAGACAATTCAACATCACAGTATATTTGTTTACAGCGAGCTCTCGATTTGATTTGATGTTACCCTGCCCAAGTTCATCTCAGAAATCTGAAGCCAGAGCAAAGACTAAGCCGGAGAGTTTATCTTCTTGTCCGTGTGCTCCAGGTGCAGTTGGCACTAGCATCTGAGGGGTGATATTTAGAGATGAGTTGCACTCTGCAAAACAAGATGTAGACATAAACACTCATGCACGCTAGCATTGCAGGTGCAGTATTATACATGCACAATCTTCTTCTCTTTGCCATAAATGCACAGTACAGTCTATGGTACTCCTCACTGTAATGATTCAGTTTCATTCTTTTTTCATGGATGTCCAACTCTGACTACTGTTAGTGCTGCAACTGCTGTGTTAACGGCAGATAAATGGCACTGCTCATAGTTTAGATTACATTATATCTCCAATCAAGAGGTAATGGGGGTTGTCATGGCAACTAAATCGAACAGGCAGGGGAGGACAGGAGTAATGAGCATGGTTGAATGTGTCAGGACTTGAAATACAGTACTGTGCAAAAGTCTCAAACCACCTCTCATTACTTTATATCTCACTTCCAAGGAGTCAGACTTTCATGTAATTTTTTTAAGTGGTCTTGCGCAATAGTTCTCCAGGCTTTCTGAAGGTCTTTTGAAGTTTTTCCTTGGACATTGGCTGTTTTTTCACTCATTTTCAGTCCAGTACTTTAACCTGACCATTTTCAGAGGAATGTTTTGTGTTTGCTTGTTTGTTAAGCCACTTAACACTGATCTATGAATCATTCAAGCATAAAAATGGCACCTAATTCAAGGGATGAACCAGTGTTATATTTACACATAACAGACAACTTAGCAAAGATCCATTTTTAAACTGTATTTTTAGGCACTTTGTTACTAGCAGCCTGTCGCTAAAACATATCATTTGTTCCCATTTCTTTACTTGAATCTACAAAAAATGCCAAGGATAATACAGTTTGACAGGCATAAAATAGTAATTTTGCACCAACAAGGTGATTCCCAAAGAGCTATTAGCCAAAAGCATTGCATATCTCGACATGGTGTACATGTGTCCTTAAAAAATTTGAAGACATTTTTTTTCTGGACAAGTGGAGGACAAAAGAAGAAGCGGCAGGCCTAAAAAACTATCTACAGCAGATGAACAGTATCTCAAAGTCATGTTCTTAAGACATGGGAAAAAGTCCAGCAAAGAGCTGACACAGGACCTGAGAGATGCATCTGACCCTCCAGTTGATCCACCTACTGTTCACTGAAGCCTCATCAGAAATGGTCTCAGTGGAAGGGTGGCTGTCAAGAAGCCATTCTTAAGGAAGGGAAACAGGGAGAAAAGACTGAGGTATGCCAAATTACACAAGAACTGGACTGAAAATGAGCGGCAACAGGTCTTACGGAGTGATAAATCCAAATTTGAAATTTTTGGTTCAAATCATTGTCAATATGTACACTATGTACAATGGAACACTATCAGTCATGGATTGGCCTCCCCAGAGCCTGGACCTCAACATTATTGAAGCAGTGTAGGATCATCAGGATAGAGAACAGAACAAAAGGCAGCCAACATCCAAAGAAGAGCTTTGAATGTCCTTCAAGAAGCCTGGAGAACTATTCCTGAAGACTGCTTAAAGAAATTA